>JAUELF010281417.1:0-10415 GCA_031471495.1 Clinocardium nuttallii | reverse complement strand
CTTTCTCCAAGAATCCAAGGTTAATTTTGTTATGAGGTTATGAAAAAAATATCTCAGCCAATCACAGACAAGCAATAAGGGTACACTCTTCCCACATGAAATGAAGATACAGTAATTTGGGTAACAATATTTCTTATATCCCTTTCCCACATACAGCAAATCATTATCTGCAGCATATATGTAACAAACAACAAGTTTACAGCGGACGACTTTGTTAACAGTTTAGCGGAAAAAATATTCAAACTCCTCTATTACTGAAAGTAGAAAGATTATTGAAAAGAATTGAAAACACTGTTGCAACAGGAGTACTTTATCCCTTTCCCTCATACGCCAATTCTGCAGCAGACGACTTTCAACATATTTTAAAAAAAAAATAGAAAATCTCTATAATTGAATTGATAACCTATAACTTAAAGTGGAAAACATTGTGGCAAAAGGAAAAATTGCTTGTTTTGAGCAATTTCTTCTTTTGTCTTTCTTCTTTTGTCTGTGTCACTTTGTTTTAAAAAAGCTGTCTGCTGCAGGCGTCAGAAAGCATCTATGAGGAAAAGGGTTAAAGGACATTGTAGGAGAAGGAGAAGATGCTCATAATAGCCATTCTCTGCATTTTACAAAATTTGTTGTTTCAAACACATACAAAAATATCATAGCTATTCAATGTTTAATTTCATGTCAGCTGCAGCAGATTTCTCGTATGCGGTAAAGGGATAACTTAAGATCTACTTACAATGCAATAAGGCGTGTCACTCTAGTCCCGTATTTAAAGCTGACATGCCCTAAAATAGCACATCCCACACAAAACATCACCGATCCGATCGTGAAACAGAGGGCCATCAGCTCATCTTGACCTTTGCAGGACTGTCCTTGACTTGTTGCTGCCATGGTAACATTGTCCCCCTTTAAAGGATCTAATGTCGAACTCAAGGGTACAACGTTGACCACTAATTCAGTTCCATTTGTGGAGTCAGTGGATACATTACTGGGTGTCTCACACAAATCTGCATAAATTCCTTCATTTTTCAACACGAAGACAATGGATCCCCATCCATATAGTAGACCGCCAAAAAACAGGCATTCCATGAACCCCCAGCCTGCAATCAGCCATTTCTTCCAACCAATATCACCTTTGCTATTGTCACTTAAAACCATTGTTTTTATATATATTGGGTCTATCTACAGTAACAGACAGTGGGGTTGAGTGAAGTCACACTCTAGTTTGATAAGAACAAAGATTACAATTTATTTTAAAACTGTATCTGTCCCTTGATTTTTATCTAGTGGTTTTCTTTTGTACCTTCTTCCGTCTGACTATCATTCCTTTGATTATCATTGTTTTTATCACCGACCTTTAACTGAAAATTAAGAAATATATATTTTTGACCTTGTCCCTGCAAAAAGGTACAAGTTGGCTTTTGGGACCGGTATATAGACCAAGATTAGCCAGTACCCAGAGGACAAGATAAGGAAAGGAAAACATATCTTTTTGCCACAATATCTCTCTCATTACTCAACCAAACCGTACATTGTAGGTACTCAAAATAATCGTCTCACCCTTTTAAGTACCCACAACATAGGGTTTGAGTGGCAAATAAGGCTTTAAAAACATGCAAAAGGCCCCATATATAGAGCTCTGTCTGTGCCTTCATAGGCCGAAGACTTACCCTGTTCACACAATTATTTATGTTAGCTTGTTGGAAGCTTCTGTCAACTCTTATAGATTATATCATAAGAGCTTGACTAGAGGTGTACAGGCTGAACTGAACCTTCACTATTCAGAAAGAGAGGACGATATAAGGACAAGTGAACTGGTCTTTTCCTATCCATATCTCCCTAATGACTTTACTAAAACCTATGTTGTGGGTACTCAAAAGAATTGTTTCACTGAGACGATTCTTTTGAGTACCCACAACAAAGGTTTTGAGGGTCAAATAAGGTTTTTGGGATGAGAAATACTCTTCTTATCTAGAACTCTGCAGAAATGCCAACTGATACCGTTTCCCATGGACAAGCACACTGACCTACATATAGAATAATTATCCCTTCAAGTTAATAATTTTACAACAAATGCACAGTTTTAATGCTTTCCCACATGTATACAAGAAATATGCAGCATACAACTATGAAAACATGTTATTGAATTGAAGTCTATTTACGGAAACATTGTGGCAAATGGAGAAATTGCTCATCATCATCACGTTTTCATTTTGCCAAAATGCTTTTTGAAGTTTGCTGCAGTCTCAGTCATCTAGAAAACATGGACAATCTCTTTTTATGAAAGTTTATTCATTGAAGAGAGTTGAAAGCATTGTGGAAATAGCAGAAAGGGCCCACAATAACTTATTATCTAGACTAAAGCTTGATTCTTTTTCTCAATCATTCTCATTTGAGCAAGTGCATTGGAAAAGTTTCAAGTTGTGAACAGTAAAGATCCAAATCAGCCTGTGCAGTCTTATCAAGATATACACTGTCCACAAATTACTTACACATGTCTGTAAGAAGATTCTGTCAACACTTGAAGGTTCTGATGAGACTTAGCAAGATGACAAGGGGATCTGAAAGTTTGAAACTACACTGTTCAAAACTGCCAACTTGTACCTTTCCCCATTATGAACTTTTGTCATCTTAACAGAGGGAATCTTTTGAATACATAATGGGCAAAGGAGGATTTGCTAAAAACAGACAGTACCATAATACATGTACCAGCTCTTTGGGTGTGTAAACAAAAGACCCAAGAGAGTTATATAATGGCAACATAACACTTACTCGTAATCCTTTGGTGAACTGACCAGAGTAACCAGGCAGTACAAGGTTTGAAATGTGACATGGACAAGGGCACTCTGATAAGCAGGGTACTCAAGACACCCAGCTGCACCCACACACTTTGGCCGCAGACAGTAAAACATTTATGCTTTTTTCTTCCAATCAATATTACTTTAAAAAGATTTTGGTAGAATATCACTTAACCCTTTCCCACATATAGACACTTTCTGACGCCTTTGCAGCACATGACTTTTGAAAACACTGTGATAAAAAGGAGCAATTTTTCCTTTTGCCACAATGTTATCAACACTTTTTAATGATTTGTGAAGATATTTTAAAAAAATGCTAATAAATTTTCAAAGTCATCTGCTGCAGATTTGTTGTATGAGGGTTCAGGAGTTGCATTATTGAAGCCAAGTTATGAACAGAATTGAATTCTTTGAACAACTTTTAATGAGACTGACGGGTCCACCAAAGGAACATTCCTGTGAAGGTTGGCTGCAATGATCATCCCAGTGTTTTAAGGAGACAAAGTTAAACCCTTTCCCACATACAACAAATGTCTTTTAACCCTCCCCTCATGTAGATGCTTTCCGACGCCTCTGCAGCAGATGGCTTTTTGAAAAGTGACAAAAAAAGAAATTTGTCAAGACGAGCAATTTCTCCTTTTGCCACAAGGTTTTCCACTTTTAGTCATAGGTTAAATTTTAGAGATTTTCTATTTTTTGACAAATTATGTTCAAAGTCGTCTGCTGCAGAATTGTTGTATGAAGGAAAGGGTTAAAAAAATAAAGTTGTAACATGGCTCTATTAATGAAATAAAATTGTTAAATAAATTAACTAAACATTGAATCTCATATTGCCACAATGTTTTTAGAAGTTGTTAAAATTTAATAGTATCTGTATTTTTGTTGAATACTACAGACAAGCACCACAATAGCTCAGATGAGCTTTGAAGGGAATGTGTAATTCTTGTTTTTTCCACAATACTTTCAATCTTAAAATGAATGTCTTGAAGAGTTTATAAATAAAATGTCCACACATTATCAAATAATGGTGGTTATTGGAGTAAAATTGTAACTCACTATTTGAAGAAAAAAATCCTTTTTTTTTTTATATTTATACCAAGCCACTGATGTTAAAAAAATATACCTGAAACCAGCCTAATTATGGGGCGAAAATGTAAATGACACCAATATAACCCTTTCCCATATACAACATATCTGCAACGATGATTTTGAAAATGTATATAGTATAAATGAAATTTAATAATGGAATAAAGTTGAAATTATTCTTGCAAAAGGAGAAATTGCTCTTCATTTTGGGTATGAGCAATTTCTTCTTATGCCACTATGATTTCAAAAGTTCTCTGCTTCAGATGTTTCAGAATGTGTCTACAAGTAGGAAAGGGCTAAATTACCATTTAATTCACCTGTAATTCTATATGGACCGTCCATATTCACTGACTTCTATAACCCTATCCCACAAACAACAAAGTCAAGTTATATGGCAAGAGTAATTATAAACAGCCATTCACTTGTATTGAGAAAACACCTGTTTCCCTTTACAACATATAATGTATTGAATGCTTTTAATCTGTTTTAACTGAAGAATTTGAGTATCTTAAGTATCCTATATGTTGCTAAGATCTGCAAAATAATTATAATAAAATACCGGTAAGTATGTTTTTGCCACCAACTGCGAGTATTGGATGTGTGTAGATGCTTAAAGGTAATGGTAAAAAAGAGATACTAGTATATGACCAGTACTGGATGCTTTATGTTCCAGGAAGAAGTAAAAATATGCACAAGTATCCTCACGTTTCAACCATGATAAAATGTTATGTATATGTAAGTATTAAATAACAGGCCATAAATTTCTGTTGTATGTATATTTATATGTATGTTTTATGTGATTATGAGCTTGTATCATGCTTAATGTCAATTAAAATTTCTGATCTGTTCTGTAATTAAAAACCCTTTATCAGCTACACACAAACTACTTTAACAATTTTCAACATAAATGATGCATTTATCGCCTCTGCAGTAGATAACTTGTGAAAACTTAATAAGCAATTTCTCCTTTTGCCACAATGTTTTCAAATGTATTCAATAATCATATTTTCACCGATAGATTTTTTGATATTTATATGTCATGAAGTTTTCAATGTCGTCTGCCACAGATGTGTTGTTTGTGGAGAAGGGTTCAAACTTCTAATAACAATGAGGGGACAGGATAAAATTGATCCAAATAAGGATTTTTTTTATTTCCCCACACTGTTTTCATCTCTATATATCAAAAAAATACTTGCAGCACTTCGCCTTTTCACAAATTGTTTTCTTTTCTAAACACAGATGATTTCAAAACAGTTGACGTTTGAAGTCTGTTAGCTTTAAATAATGATGTTAGTCAAAGGTCATATTTTCTAAATATTTATACAGGCTTATAACCCATTTCCAATTACAACAAATCTGCAGCAGGCCACTTTTTTGTATAAAGTTATAGACAATCTCTCTAAACTAAAGAATTATAATAGGATAAGATTAACATGATAACAACAGTTTGGTAAAAGAAGAAAATTGCACATCACAAGCAATTTTCCCTTTGCCACAATGTTGTAAGAAAATGTCTGCTGCATATGTGTCAGAATCCGTCTGCAGAATGGAAAGGATTAAACTAGATAATATAGCATACCAGACATTTTTTAACACTTTTAAATAAATCTTTCAATGCGGATTAATGTTTATGTGTATATTAAAGTATGAAGGAATTTCATCCACAAACGAAAGTACTAGAGAAATGACATTGTTTCAGATACTAGACATATTATAATCACTGTGCCCATATGACCTTTGAGTAAAACTCAGTCACATCCCGTGCTCTCTTTACAAATGAATGTGCTAGAGCAATGACATCAATTTGTACAAACATATTATAGTCACACTGTGACATTGATCTTTGACTTAGGATGATGAAAAGCAAACTCATACAAGATGTAATGATTGTGAACATAATGCATTAAGTTTAGTAACAAAAGGATAAGAAAAGAAGCCGCCAGAGTGATGTTGAAACACTGACATAATTACTGTGACCTTGACCTTTGACTGAGGTTGTTCAAATGCAAAGCTTTGCATGAGACAATTCTTGTGAACATGTGTGTGAAGTTTCACAATAATCTGACGAGAAATGAAGTTGCTGGAGGAGTGACATTGTTGGGACACTTTCATATGTTCAGGCGGATGATTTTTATTACATACATATTCACAAGTCTGTATTAAAGTTTTCTTATTGCAAACCAGTTTTAACAGATATAGACAGGGGTTTTTTTTTCTGAAAAAGGGGAAGGGGCCTTTGAAAAGTGGAAAATTTCGCGGTGTTTTAGTAAAAAATGGGGAAAAATGTAAACTAGTATAATGTGCATTTTTAACTTTTAATTTGCTATCATACATCTTATAAGATCTTTACAAGGCCATCTCTCTATTGTTCTCCTCCACTAGATTGTCAGAATCCAGTTCACTCAAACTTACCAGTCTGCCCAGAAATTTAACTCGCAAAAATAATTTTCGCATTTCGGCAATGAAATAATTTATTTTATTGGAGGGGAATTTATATTTTTAGGGGAAAAACTATGCTTATTTTCTGAGGGGAAGGGGCCTTTTAAAGGCCCCTGTTATATAAGGTAAAAAAAACCTGACAGATGTTTAAATAAAGTGAATATTTTTACTAGACAACTTTATTTATAGCAACCACAACAAAAGGCTTTACAAAAGAAATGCTGGAGATTTTATAGAAATTTAAAAACTACCCCGGATGCAAAACCTATGATCACATTACGGATGACTGGTTCTTTGGTTATCAAAGCTAAAGTTGACTTTTAAAGTTACTTAAAATAATTGACGCTTTGTGTGATAAAGATCTCATTTGAGATTCTGTAATTTTGTGAAAGAGGAGCATTACTTCACAACGTCCCTTTCCCACATACAACAAATCTGCAGCAGACAACTTTGAAAACTTACCAAAACAAAAATGGAAACTCTAAAACTCCCTTCAAATGAAAGTACAATAATTCTTGGTGATAAAAGGAGAAATTGCTCTTTCTTTACTGACTTGAGTCGCCATGTTTTCAAAGAGCCATCTGCTGCAAGAGGCATCAGAGCGTCTACATATATATGAGGGTAAGGGTTAAATAAAGTTATTGTTACTGTTTACCCTATTTATAATATGAAATATTAACCCTTTTCAAAATACAACAAATCTACAGAAGACACCTTTCAAATACATTTTGGCAAAACTATGAAAAATAGAGTTGATGCTATTGTAGCAAAAGGAGAAATTGCTTAGATGATCAATTTCTCCATTTGACATGAAAAAAATCAAGTCACCTGCTGCAGATGTTTCAGAAAGAGTCTGTATTTGGTAAAGGCTAAAGGGTCAAGTCATTTCCTTTGGAAATATTTAAATATATAACACTTAAATCTGGAAATTATTAAAAAAAAAATGTGATACACAATTGACCAGGGCCTGAAACTATAGATCTCACTGAAAATTTCTCCTTTCGCCACAATGTTTTCCAATTTAAATCATAGGTTATCCATTCAATTATAGAGATTTTCTATATTTTGACAAAATATGTTCAGTTGTCTGCTGCGGAATTGTTGTATGAGGGAAAGGGTTAAAGGCTCTTTAATTTTCAAGTTTAAAATGAAGTCAAAATGTTAATCAGTCATAAAAGGGACGTAGATAAGATATTATCTACGTACCTGGTCATAATATGTTCATATCGTATAGTCTTACAGTAAACCCCCATTGACACAGTTAATGAGTTTTGATTGCGTGAGGTCAAGAGCACGTTGTGAATCAATTACCCACCAATTATTGACGCGAAATCACATGATAAACACAATTCCACTTCAAATTATAAGAGTGACAGTTCTAATATCAAATCTCAACAATAAACTGATTATAAATGATGGAAATAATTACTCATAGTGATTCCAGCCTCCTATCCAATGTCGAATGTAGCTTCAGTTTTTCTTCGTACTTCGTAACCTAGCTGTGTTTACTATAATTCCGCGCTTCACCGAAGTGAAACGAAATAACCTTTCGGAATTTTCCGCCAAAATCCGTAAATGTCCGAAAACGCATTACCTGCCCTTGATTTGTTGAATCAATTCACAGGTATGACAAGAGGACATATAGATGTCGCTGTACACAGGTGTAAAACGTCCATTTTTGTTTTGAAATAGCAACTTTCGTTGAAAACAAACATTTCCGCATGTAATCAAGACAGTTAATTCCAAAATGAAGTTGTCAAGTGATTTTCTATTAGTAATCACACTTTGTGTGTGTGTACCTGTAGTAATTGTCCAAGGTACGGTATATTCAAATTCATAATTTTATTAAAAACATCATTTCCTGAATACTTGTGAATAATAATTGTACTCATAGTCATGAATCTTAACTTGTTTTTCTTGAAAACATTCATTGTGCGTTTAAAGATTGACTCATTTTCACCAGGGACTACTAGTTAATACGTAATAGTAGTCCCAGTTTTCATGTCAACTATGAACAGAAAGAGGAAATAACTTTGATTTGTTCATTTAAAAAATGAAATTTGGTCCAGGTTCATTAATTTATAAGCTTCCTTATGCAAAGCTCCTTTGACACTTAGCCACATACAACAAATCTGCAGCAGACGACTTTAAAAACATACCAAAAAAATTGGAGTTGAAAATATGTTGGTCTATGTGGAAAAGCAGCCAGTTGCTTGGGAAGATTGTTGTGTGGAGTATTGGTGTTAGAAAACCAGGAAACACATGAGATGGGGGCAATTTCTCCTTTTCAAACAATGTTTTCAAAAGTTATCAGCTGCAGATGTGTCAACCTTGGCCAATTCAGAGACATGTAATGATGTATATAAATAAGGTAAATAAATATTTATATGTCTCTGGCCTGATGCAGACACTTTCTGAAGCCTCTGCAGCAGATGACTGGAGAATATTGTGGCAAAATGAGAGAGACACAATATTTCAATGTTATAAGTCACTTTATAAACATGTATTTTCATTTATAGAGATGTTCAATTGGTGCACTTAGATGTTTTCAAAGTTGTGCAGCAGTTGACTTACAAAATGTCTAGGGGCAAATGTTGAAATTCTCTAAGACTATCAATGAAGTTCATTATAATTAGGTATTGAATCGAGTTGAAAGTCATCTGTTGCAAACATGTCATCATGCATCTTCATGTAGAAAAGGATTGAACCTTAAACTATCTTACATTCATGATGAAACCCCCACAGTGGTGACCGTGTAGTGCTAGAGCGTAAGCATCAAGTGCAGTAGGTGGCAGGGTCATACAAAAGACTTTAACCCTCTCCCTCATATAGATGATTTCTGACAGCAGACATCTTTTTGAAAACATAGTGACAAAAGAAGAAATTGCTCAACAAGCAATTTCCGCTTTTGCCACAATGTTTTCCATTTTTAGTCATATGTAGGTTATCCATTTAATTATATGTATAGAGATTTTCTATGTCTTGACAAAATATGTTCAAAGTCGTCTGCTGCAGAATTGCCGTATGAGGGAAAGGGTTAAAAAGGTAGTAATGGCTTTCCCTCCTTGGCTCTGTAGGGTAGCATTATGCCTGACATGCTTGTGTCTGGAAAAATTGACCAATAATACTACCCATTAAACACCTTGATTTAACTGAAAAAATGGTAGAATGTTCGTCGTGGATGCAGGAGATTCAATCCCCAGTTGGGTCATTAGCAGATTAGTTTGACTTTCCCTCCTTTGTTCTAGGGATTGTGGTGTTTGCATTCAGACTGAAAGGACCAGTAGTACTGGTAACTTTTACAGCAAATTATGCTGTGATATAACTGACAAATTGTTGAAGGTGGCTTAACGCAAAATAAATATAATATGCTACAATTATAAGAATATGATAACTTGATAAGTTTCTGCTAAGCATACCAGTTATAGACATTCATCAATTCACCAATTAAGCTCATGTACAGTGATTTGTTCTTGATATTTTTAAATTTACTGTTTGGGCTATTAGTATTTAATTCTTTCCCACCTGTTGATGCATTTTGATGCATCTGCAGCAGACGAGCATTTTCTCCATTTGCCACAATGTTTGTGGGAAAGGGTTTCAGGATAAAAAAAAAACCTGACACTTTCTCATATGAGACCCATTTTGATGCCTATGCAGCAAATGCACATAAAAAACTTTGTGACAAAAGGAGACATTGCTCATGATGAATTATTTTACCTTTTGCAACAATTGTTTCATTTTCAAACTGTCACCACTGTGAAAATGATGTTCAGTGGTTGATTTAAATTACATATACTATGAAAAAATAATTAATTTATAGAAATATCCAGGTATGAGGAAAATCCAGACTTTACTCGCTGATAACAGACTCTAGATAGACTGTGTGGATAGAATTCCTGTATCAAAAGTTCAATTGTATATAAACCTTTAACCCTTTCCCTCATACGACAACTCTGCAGCAGACGACTCTATAATTGAATGGATGACCTATGACGAAAAGTGGAAACATTGTGCAATTTCTTCTTTTATCACTATGTTGTCAAAAAGCTGTCTGCTGCAGAGGCATAAGAGAGCGTCTATATGAGGGAAAGCTTTAAA
>JAUELF010281396.1:0-10415 GCA_031471495.1 Clinocardium nuttallii | reverse complement strand
GAAGCATCCCAAATACCACAATCATCTGGAAACGCAGATTTCTTGTTTATTTTTCTGTTTTCTAAATTTTGGGAATTCTGTATAACAAAGCAAATGTTTTCCTTTTTTCCATTAGGAATGTACTTCAAAGCAGTGTCGCTTTGCAAGAGGAGCTTGACAATTTCATTGGTTGCAAGAAAACCTGAATGAAGTGCCCCGCTCCCCTTCAAAGAGACATCGTCCGATTCAGGCGTCACAGCCTCATATTCAACATGTATGGTATCATTACAATTTGAATCAAAATGGTCTTTTATTGTTGGGTCGTCTTTTTCAGGCTCGCTAACATCTGGAACAGCAGGAACATCGGGAGCGTCATCATTTGTTGAATCATTGAGGGTTATTATAGGTTCATATATTTCAGTGGGGGACGTTTTCTTTATTAAGGGAACAAAATGGTTAGGGAGAAAGGATATGACGTTTTCTGGTACTGACGTTGAGGTCCACATTAATTTAAATTCGGACCCATCTTCTTTGACGTTCCTTCCTACAATTTTTCTCGTGAATGCTTCGGACGTATATACGGAGTGGACCTGTGGTGGATAGTAGGACGATATCGGTGTTGATAGTGAGGCGCTAAGTGCATATATGTGAGCTAGTTCTTGGTATGTGTTGATAGTGAGGGCATCGTCTAAAAGTTTCGCATAGTCGCTTGTAATAATTCTGTTGTCATTTAGGAAGTTGTTATGGGTTTGTCCTGTATTGTAGTAACCCTTGTTCTGTATGAGTTCTAATGCAGTGTAGAGTCTTAAGATGGCATGATATTTCTGGCTTCCGGAGATGGCATACGACATAGACCTGTATAAACAGTTACCATCTCCGGTGATGTGTACTGGCTTGTAGAACTGTAGTATTGGTGGATGGAACATTTGGAGTATTCTGGATGATATATGGTCTCTTTGTTCGCTGGTGTCTTGTTGTATTAAGGTCTTTGGTATGTTTATGTTGTATAGTTGGAGAAGTTTGACCTCGGAGTCTGTTTGGTGGTGAAGTTGTTTTGGGTTCTTCAGTTGTGTTCGTAGTCTGCAAGGGAACGAAAATAATAATAATTATATATAGTTGAATTTCTCCTTTTATCACAATGTTTTTAAAAGTAACTTATGCAGAGTCTAATAAAAGCGCATGATGGAAGTTTAATAAACAGACACTATGTTGCTACAGATAAGGTGTTTATCGGACTAATATATTGTTGAATGTCTCCTTTTATCACAATGTTTTTAAAAGTAACTTATGCAGAGTCTAATAAAAGCGCATGTGGGAAGTTTAATAAACAGACACTATGTTGCTACAGATAAGGTGTTTATCGGACTAATATATTGTTGAATATATTGTTGAATTTCTCCTTTTATCACAATGTTTTTAAAAGTAGTCTTATGCAGAGTCTAATAAAAGCGCATGTGGGAAGTTTAATAAACATCACATCGACATTTCTCTTATTGTCAAAATGTTTTCTATAGTCATCTAAGACTGGTTTATCAATCAATTGCTAGTTGGGTCGGGTCATTTTTAACACGTAAGACAAAGGGTGTTTATATGATCGCATATTAACATCACTTGTCCTTAACCCTTTCCGATATGCAGACGATTATTGAAAACAGAACTTCAAAATACACGTATGTTGCTGATAGTAAACAATGTCTCTGTAATCAATTCATTGAGATATTAATCTTATTCTGTTTTTACAGATAATACGTAAAACAGGCTTATACATTGTTAAAAAAGGCGACATTTCTCTGAACAAAATGTTTTCTATAGTCATTTAAGACTGATGTATCAAGCAATTGTTAGTTTGGTAATTTTGAACACTTAAGACAAAGGGTGTTTATATAATCGCATATTAACATCACTTGTCCTTAACCCTTTCCGATATTCAGACGATTATTGAAAACAGAACTACAAAATACCGTACGTTGCTGCTGTCTTTATAATCTAACTTATAATAACATAGTTAATATATAGAGTTAAGGCAAACGATATTTTGACACTTTGCATATTAAGGGATGATGTTAACCCTTTTCCCATCAACATAAAATGTCCTTATATAAAAAATATATATAACTTACCGATTTAAAGCCGCTTCTGCATCATAATCCAGTCCATTTTTAAACACACATTTTATACACGTAAAAGTTAAATTCTTATTTGACCATATTGTCAGGTCATTTCTCTGTAATTGTGTACAGCTGGCATGTACCCAGTGTGAACAATTGGAACACAAGATAGTACCATTTTGGCACTCCTTTTTACACACTGGGCACGGATATTGAGCCATGTTGTACAAACTTGGATTAGAAACGGCCACATATATATATGATTATTTTCATTTACTCAATTCTTCTGAGCAATTGTAATTAAAAAGATCCGACCTTCATCTTAAAAGTTGTTAGTTTTCTTTAATTACAAAAACAAAATTCTTTGGTCAAACATTCTTTTAATTATTCAATTTTAAATAATTGATACAATTATACAATAAGAGGTGGCAACGTCATTCTTTCAACTTACAACACTTTAATCAAACAATGTAATTAAGATTGCAAAGAAAAAATCTCCCAATGTTTTCGTTTACTTTAGTTAAGCATAGAACATAAAAAATATAGTTATAACAAATCACAATTAAAGTCGTTATTTTCTCTTAAAAGAAAGGAGGGCTCTTTGGATTCTGTAATAAAACTTCTTCAAGCCGTCCGGATCTTGCAAATGTACTCTGTCTTCGTGATAATCTTTAGGGAATCGCATGTTCAAGGGGATGAAAGGCTTGCTCTTTTGGATGAGTTCATTTATTTTCTTTCTCTGTGAATTAAATGATTTCTTACTTAATGCAGTGTCTTTTGGAAAACACCCTCGCTCAACTATTTCACAAACCATAACCTCACAACCCCGAGTCTCAATTTCTGAAATTAAATTTTTCATTCTCATAAAAATATCTCTTGGCGAGGAATCATTTCTGATGTCATTACCGCCAATGTTTAACACAACAACATCGGGGTTGAAACAAAGTAGCTGGTGAAGGAGATTCTGGTCGTAGTTCATCGCGGTCATACCACCTCTTCCAAAGAAACGTACATCTCCAGGTACCTGTAAAAAGAAGAGAATATACATTTTATACAATATATTTTAAACATGTCAGGCATCTTTCAAAGGTTATATTTCAATTTATGCAATAATTTATATATATAAGATGTGTGCGATGAAACATTTACCTCAATATTATAGTTACAATATTTCCCGAGTCGGGAAATGTAACTGTCGCCATATAGTGCTATTTTCATTGCCATTTTGATTTGAATGCCAGCAATTGTACAGAGGTTCCATTTATATGGCATATTTAAGTTACTCTAAATGTCAATTGATTTTTGTTCACAATTATCACCATACAAATTTTTAAGTGTTAATTGAACACACAAAGGATTATCTCAAGCAACTGTAACTCTATAATACTTAATTAGTTTGTTAAAAATCAACCAATAAAGAATTGTTTTGTCTTAATTATATAGATATTCTTTCGTATGGTGTAATTAAAATTAACGAGCGTATTGGTTCCGCGTGTATCATACTTACGGCTCTCCATAGGAAAGTGCAATTAGGTCTGTATCCATATATTTGTTGAAATTATTAAGCGAAAATGTATTTTTTACGACCGTGTTGATTTTACGGATCTATCCAAGGCGAAGTGAAATTCGGTCTGTATTTTTTATGACCGTGTTAATTTTACGCGTCGAAGTGCAATTTGGTAATTGAGATTTAAGAAATGGCGACATAAGATCATTATTCAATTGTAAACAATAAGTAGGTACATTAAACATAGGTCAAACAATAGTTAACACCAGTTAAAAATACATAATTAACTCCTCTTCAGCTACTAAGCATGTTATAATGAAAATTCAAAGTGAAATTTGGTGTAATTTGGTATTTAGGTGAAATCCGGTATTTCCATGCACCGATAACATACTGATATATAACTGGAAGCTAACTTTCATCTTATGCTGTAGATAAATTTGAAAACTGGAATAAATCTATTGGCTCTTTTCTTCTTGTTTTCACTCTTTTTGTCCGTTCCCGGTTTCTCGGTTATTTTGTTATTGTTTATCCTAGAACTTTTCACTGATAGGAACGGAAAAGTCGACTCGTCAAAAATGTAGTTCCATTAAATTATGGATTATTTTCATTTGAAGTAATTTATGAAGTGCGAGAAAGATATTTTTTGTACATGTCTGTCATCCTTTTTTCATGGATTTAATAGGTGTGGTCACTTTACTCTGTGAAGGACCTGGTTAATGTTACTAATTTTGAGGGATTAACTATGTGCTGGATTAACTATGTGCTGTACCAAATGTACATCAAAATGAATCAATTACATAATACAGATCTTTGGTCAGAAATTAAATTTGTTTTGTATTTGATCCGATAATGTAATTTTACAGAAAATCAACGTTACATAATGTTGTCTTCGGTCTCATTAAGGGAATGGTTAAAACAAAAACGTTCCTTTACTATTAAAATAACTCCAATGACAAATCTCCTTCTGAAAAGGATCCTACTGAATAAATTTCAGTTTGACAGATCGACGCGAAAACTAATTAAAATTAAATTTAGTTAATGCAAATGCATTTGAAGAGTGTGGATCAATAACTGTTAAATCATATTTTAACAAAGTCACTCAACAAAATTAAGTAGCATAAAAATCATGAAATGGATTTAATCATTATCACCTGTTTGTTTACAAATTCTCAGTCATTTCCGCCTCCGTCTTCGAGGTAGAATGCGTACTACGTCATCACTTTTAGAGCCGTGCGGTGTATTGCGGTCAATTTCTCAAATTTGTCAAATCGCCATTTAGAAATAATGGTCACAAAATCTGAAAAATCTCACTGCATCCGATGCGGTTGAAATTTTTTGAATAAATCTTTTGGAAGAAAAGACTTTTCTTCGTTAGTCTGATTCAATATTTTCAACGTAAAGACCGAAAATAAGTCTAGAAAAACATATTTTAATCGAAGAACAAAACGAATTCGCCCTAGTAGTTCCTCAGCGGTTACGTTACATCGATACGAATTTTTTGACCAATTTCGCATTATTCGGCACTGACATCGCCTCCAGAAACAATAATCGAATTCAACAATTCGTGTAACATTGGATTATATGACATTCAAGGAGTGAAAAACCATAAAATGTGGAATTATTTTGGAAAATCATTAACGACACCTTGCGGATTATATGGCGTTATCAAGGAAGGTAACTATAATGGCTGTAAATTTTGAATCGTCATGTGGCAACAATAACGTGAAATTCGTTCTGTAGACTTAACATGCCTCGTCAGAGGGATCACGGCGAGCAGTTTGATGAATATGACGCCAGGGCATACGCCTACCTAGTGCCAAGCGGGTCTTCAGCAAGCCAGGAAGGCGGCGGCTCCAGCAAAAAACATGAAAAGAGGAAGAAGTCGAAATCAAAGAGCCACAAAAGGTCTAAGGACAAGGAAAGAAGGAGAGATAAGGAACGAAAACGTGACAGTTCAGTGCTGAACTCTGCTGCATTGACAGCCTTGGGTCGTACAAGTATTGTGGATTATGAGGATGTGAGTTCAGATTCTGGATCCTTGTCCGATGTTTCCAGCAGGAGCACTGCGACTAAAACTCGAGTTGAACAGAGACCTTCTAGAAGCAGAGGTGAACAATCACCAGCATCGATGTTACGATTGTACCAAAATGAAAGAAGCCATAGTAATTCGCCTGTGATACGTGATTCTAGTCCATCATATCGAACTGAGAAAAGTGCTAGTAGAAAATCAAAGAAGAGGCAACGTTCAGTGGAACAGCCAAAACATTCAGACACTAAAGTGAAATATTCAGAACCTCCAAGAGCATATGCAGAGCCACCAAAGGCGTACGCAGAGTCGAAGAGTATGCATAGAAATCATAGCCCTATTGGTTCAAAGAAGAGGTACAGGTCTCGTTCTCCAACTAGTCCCTTTTCTCGTCGGAAAGACAGAAGCAGGTATGTTGCTTACATTTATGAAACCTCTTTAGATTAAGTTTAAAACTGATCTGAAATAAGATTCAAATCACTGCGAAATCTCCCATTCTAACCCTATTGCCGATCACCATCTTTTGAGTTGAAATTGTGTAATGATTATAAAAGGGGAAAAAACATGGATAACAAGCAACTGTTAATTTTTTCCATGGATGTTAGTTAAAAAATTACTAACCTAGCAAAGTTGAAATCACAGCATGAAATGAGAAGTAAATTAAGGGACATTGAAGTTTCTCAACCCTAATCAGTGGATTATACTGCAGACATGACTAGTAATTTACTAACACATTTCCCCATTATAAGTGCCATACACGCGAAATTTTTCCTAGAAGGCCAAGTTTGCCATCTTTTCTGTGTTCAGAGATTATATTTTATTAACCATTGCTTGCATACAGACGCTTTCTGAAGCCTATGCAGTAAACAACTTTTGAAAACATTTTAACAAAAGAAGATATTGCTCATGATGAGCAATTTCTCCTTCTGTTGCATTGTTTTCAATTCGTTAAAATTATTTTACTTTCATTTACAGAGATTTTTCATACTTTTTCCAAGATGTTTCCAAAGTCGTCCGCTACAGATTTGTTGTATCTCATACTATGTGGAACAGGGTTAAATTGATTCTTTATATTGGGCGGGGGGATCAAAAAGACTGCTGCTTCATAGGCTTCAGAATGCGTCCGTATGTCTCAAGATGTGGTAAAGGGTTTATGTTTACTATGTAATGCAAACTTTTGCTTGGATTGATCAACCATTGAAAGTTTCCATTCCATTCTAATGATTCTAGTTTTCAAATTATTTGATCATTATACAGTCAAGTAACCCTTAGCGGATTATAATTAACCAAGAGCAGATCACCCATGTTCAAGACACGCTAACTTATTCTGTAGTTCATTAGACAAAATTGTTTTGTATAAATTAGGTAAGTACTTTATAGTATTATTTAATAAATGTACAATAAAATATAGCTTTTCAAACAGTTTACTTCAAAGTCATGCATATTAATATTATTATCTGAACGTCTGATGCAAGTATTAACATGAACCAGTTATAAATATATTTCTACCTTGCTTTGAAGAGTACATGTTTTTATCACGAGAACAGCTAGCGATATAATTATAAATATAAGTTATTAATTTATATTACATTTTATGAAAGATAAATACATACACCTATTGAAATGTAACAAATCATTCTCACTTGTCTTCGAAAGTTCACACTGAAGAGATAATAGAATAGCTAGGTAAGTTACCATAAGCGGATGGCCATTTTGTTTCCATGACTGAGTCTGAGGGGTTTTCTCAAAATTATGTGTGTTAAATTTACTTATTTAGCCATTCCAGAAACAAATCTGCTGTCAGATAAAATTCAACTTGTATAATATATATAATACAGCAGAAGTTTTGACAGCTTAAATGTTTCTTGAGATGACCCCTGGTATCAGAATGTCACATGATCCCCTATTGCTATAATTGAGCCGGTAATGCATCAATAACTCATACAGTCTGTACAGCTGTTCTGCACTAAAACTTAAAATGTTTTTGTCAATTTAAAGAAAAATCATTTTACTTGTGGACTATAAACATAAATAGTTCCAAAATATTGACAGTTTCTTTCATAAATGCACTACGTTGTTTCTTTGCTGATCTGTAAAGAGCAACTCTACTGTACTCTTGTAAGGAATTGAATTTTTTTTTTTTTGCCACTCTGTTAGATAAAGATTGATTGTAAAAATAGAGTCCCCCAAGAATTAAGGCCTCCACTGTTGGTTGTTAAACGTAGAAAAAAAATATTTATAACTTGTGTTGATTCTTTTGGCGACAAGTATTTTTATCCCCCACTTTTTTGCAGAAAAAAAGGGGGGTTATTAATTTGGGTTTGTCTGTCTGTCCGTCCGTCTGTCCCTGTCTGTCACACTTCGTTTCTGTACAATAACTGCCACAAATAAGAACCATTTTTGTTCAAACTTGGTAACAGTGTTAAATGCCTTAAGGGCTCGGCCAAGTTTGATCGTCACTTTCGTCAGACTTTATTCGGTGGAGTTATATGGCCCCTTAATTAACAACAAATGTTGTTTGTTGTCGTTTCCGTGCAATAACTGCCACAAATGTGAACCGTTTTTTTTTTTTCAAACTTGGTGACAAGGTTAAATGCCTTAAGTGCTAGGCCAAGTTCGATCGCCACTTTCGGAGGACTTTATTCGGTGGAGTTATGGCCCCTTAATTAACCAAAAATGTTGTTTGTTGCTGTTTCCATGCAATAACTGCCACAAATGTGAACAGAATTTTCTTCAAACTTCGTAACAAGGCTCAATGCCTTAAGGGCTTGGCCAAGGTGGATCATTACATTAGGCGGACTTTCTAAGGTGGAGTTAGGGTCCCTTAATTAACAAAAAATGCTGTTTGTTGATTGTTGCTGTTTCCGTGCAATAGCGAAAACTTTTTTCATTGTTTGCGGTCATAAACATGTACAGTGAAAGTTTCTTCTTCGAAGCCTTCATTTAATTTGATAACCACAAACTTTTAGCCATCAGACAGCACAAACTAGTACTGCAATATACCAATAATGAATAAACTAACATTAATGATACAGGAATGCTGAAAGTTAAAGCGAAAATTTAAAATATACCTCTCAATAAAACCGTGCAGGAGAAGTGCTATACTTCAAAAATTAAAAAGGGTTGTACTTCAGAAATTAAAAAGGGTTGTTTTTATAGAATGACAATTGATAAGAAACATGTCTTAAATTCTCACATAAGCTAAATGAAGCCCTTCTTTGTAGAATTTTGATTCAAACAGTTTCAATTTCAAAGTCGAGTTGATCGGGTTTAAAGAATAAAAGTTAATGTTTTTAATAGCATGTTTGGTTTACTTAATATTTTCTGCTTTTTCTTCCTTATAATTCCAAGGATATTGAAACATTCATATTCAAGAAAAATTGATTTTTTTTCTTCATTGAAGGTGAAAAGAAAAACAGAAAATGGAGGAAAAGGAAACAGAAGTTTCTGAGGAAGTGGGGGAAGATAAAAAGGTATCTTTTATCACATGTTGAAATGTCATGTCCATTTACAATAAATTTCTGAAATATCCCTTACCCTCATACAACAAATCTGCAGCAGACAACTTTCAAAACATCCAGACAAACATATATGGAAAATCTCTACAAGCTAAAATAAAAAATTTGGAAAGGTTTGTACGCTTTGTTGCAAAGTGTGAAATTGCCCATTCATTGAAATTTCTTCCTTAGCCACAATATTTCAAAAAACTTCTACTGTAGGTGCCTCAAAATGCATCCATATCTTAGAGGAGTCATAGGGAATATAGCAATGTTCCCGTCTGTCTTTGCCAAAACCTTTAACATTTTTACACATGTATCTGAGAAAGGGCCTTGTTATCTGGACTTTAACCCTAGAGCTAACCCTTTCCCTCATATAAATGCTTTCTGATGCCTCTGCAGCAGACAGCTTTTTGAAAATATAGTGACAAAAGAAGAAATTGCTCAAAAGGTTATTCATTCTTTTATAGAGATTTTTTATTTTTTGACAAAATATGTTTTGAATTTGTCTGCTGCAGAATTGTTGTATGAGGGAAAGGGTTAAAACTAAACATGGTTGCCATACACACAAACAGATTTAGTATCTTCTTGAAAATGACATTTATTTCTTGCCTGATAAGTGTCAGTTGCTTAATTTATAAATGATTTTCATCTGCTCAGTACATGAGGCTTTGCTATTGACAAAGAGAAGGGATCCAGTCTGACTCCAATGTCTTGAAGATGGCACCAACTTTTTGTATTTGACAAATATCTTTGTGCAAAGACAAATTGAGCCAGAGAAAACTCAGTTTTTACATATATACTGCTTTGTGTTCAAGGAAAACAAAAATTGCAAGCAAAATGTCAAAGGGTTATTTTATCCTGTCACAGCTATAATTTATGTACTCATAAGAAATGTTTGTTCTCATCCATTTTCCATCTTCAGCAATTTCTTTAAAATTTGTGATATCTTTTTTCATTTAGAGCCAAAAATAATCCAAACATTTCGGGAACTTCCTAAGATGGGTTCTAAATGTTTGAATTTATTTCAGATTATTGGAACTAGCTGCATGCAGCTAAGTTAATTAATGCTGATTAATTATTGAGATTAACAACTGTCTGGAATGTATCAGTCATAAATGAGAATCAAAATCCTCTGTGTTTTATATCCTCAATTAAGGATCACTGATACCTGAAATACACATGAACAGTAAATTACTAGTAAGGTTCCACTTAGGTTCCGAATCCGCTGTGGTCGAGTGGTTGGCGTCGGGGATTTCGAAACAGGGTGTCCCTGGTTCGATTCCCAGTCGCGGCAA
>JAUELF010281385.1:0-10416 GCA_031471495.1 Clinocardium nuttallii | reverse complement strand
AGGCTGATCCAGGTCGATACTTTACGCAGAGTCAACAATGTTAGTTTTCTCGCGAGACGGCTCAGTTGAATTTGAGCCAAACCTCTGAGAAAGGTTACCCGTTTTTCGTCATTTTAAAGGTTAGACGGACGGTGAAGAATGTGGTGAGACTGTGTTTAAACACAGGCTCGTCCGAGTATTCACTGTTAGTCCGGCTGTCTTCTGTAGGTTCTAAGGAAACACAGCAAGAAAGTTGGTATTTGTTTGGCACACCAGCGTCGGAGCGATAATGCTATGTTTTGTTCAATAATATAAATATTTAAATCGTTTACATATCTGAGCCATCCCATGAAAAAACAAAAACACTGTGGACTCTGCGTAAAGTATCGACCCGGATCAGCCTAAGCATGCCGCGCAGGCTTACCCGGATAGATACCGTTCGCCTCCTGTATGTTTTCTGTTTCGCCCTGAGACGGAATGTTACGGTCCGGATCAGTCTGCGCGGACAGCGCAGGCTGACCTGGATGGATACATTACGCAGAGGTCATAATGTTGGTTTTCTCGCCGGATACAAGTTAAAATGCAGACCAGGAGGTATGATATCAAAAGTCATTGTCTATGCTATCATTAAACATAAACGGTTATCCAGAAAACCCAACCCTAGAGTATTTACGAACAATTCATAGCAATACCAGTTTGTGTATTAGCGCAGTATAATCTAGATCTGCGCTGTATTGCAATTAATTATATACATTTCAATTAACGTCTTGTAAACAGTGCAAATTTGTTTTACATATCATGGCTATATGACTGATATTAACAGCTCTAGATAAGGAGAATAGCTGACATCTCCAAGTCCTTATATAACCCCCAGCCCCAAACCCTAGGTTGTTTGTACTCAAAGGAATTGTCCTAGTTAGACTATTCGTTTGAGAACCAACGGAATAGGGTTTAGAGGAGCCATAAGAGAGTTTGTGTTGGGGAAAATCCAGTCTTCTGGATATTGCAATTGACTCTGTGTTAGATTTTCTGGACAAGGTTTCAATGTCTCATGGTATCCATTTGAACGAAGAATTTAGACGGAGAATAAACACCCGTTAGATGATTCTCCCAGGTGAGTGTTTGCTTACAAATACAAAAATAAACAGAAAGAGAAAACCCATATTATAAATTACGTTTGCGCATATGTAAGTACATGTGGATGTGAAAGAACATATGTTTGTTTTGTTTGGTATTTGTCCCAAAGTGTTGTGTATAACACGCAGAAAACAAGAGTTAAAAGATGTGAACTTGATGAAGTTCGGTTTATAATTCAATGTTTCTTGCAAACTGCCTTTGACTTGGTATTAAAGATGATTAAACCGTTCAACGTGTATTCCTGTTACATTGAATTTATTCGACCCTTATAATTTCTTAGTAAGATGTTTCCATGTGAGCAAGGCGATAATTCAAAGAAGTTAAGAGTGAATGTTATTTAAACTATATCAGACTATTTCATGATTGTATGAGTCTGTCATAAATCATATATGAGCCGTCCCTCGAAAAAACAACAGTAAAGTATCGACCCGGATCAGCCGAGGCATGACACACAGTCTAACCTGGACATACACTTTTCGCTTTCTGTGGATTTTTCTGTTTCAGGAATCATTAATCTATATCTTTATCCCACAGAGACGGAATGTATCGGCCCTAATTAACCTGCGCGTACTGCGCAGGCTGATATGCGTCGATACATTACGCAGAGTAAAGTTGATTTTCTCACGGAACGGCGCATATAATTATGTTACAGTTGATTTTTTTTCTGTTCGCAAGGTACCTGATTCGCTATAATAAACCGTATTTTTCGATGGTTTAATGAAGAAACGAAATGTGAAAGATTGCACTGGAGATAAACATGTTGTTGTGTTACTACCATCGTTGACGTGGTGTGAATATTGAACAACATTATACAGTGACGATGAGGTAATAGTGTACAGGAATGAATTAACAATTTAAACAGCAATCGAAAAGAGTTTGTTCTTACTGTGTACACCAGTGAAATTGTATTCGATTGGGTTTGCGTATTCGCAGAAACAAGAAAGATGGCTGGAGTTAATAAAAAATGTGATGTGAAATTGGACGATAGTCCTGTATCAATAATAGAAGTATAGGTGCTACTATACTACCTATATCGGGTAACCATTTATTAACCTTTTTGATCGGTAAATACTTGTCTGTGATCTGCAGTAAGCCCGTTGCTTGCAGCACTATCAGTGCTTTGTTTATAAGTAATTTACGAGTCCTACCGTCCTGAGCAAATAAACTTAAAACCGTCATCTGGTTAAGCATATATTCAATTTTAAAATTTGTCCAATATTTTAAGTCCATGAAATAATGATGATAGGTACAAACAATAATCAACTTGCCCTTCATGAAGTACTTCTAATGACATACTTATATACTTTACGGAACTGCATTTAGGACGAGTCAAACTATCCTTTACTATCATTTCCTTTTGTGTATTTATTCATCATTTGCGATACGATGACGTCACTTTTATAGAACATTAGATGTGTTACATCCGGTTGGTCGACCAACCGTATCTGTTTTATTTGAACTCATTTTAAAAAAAGACGACGAGTGTTATAACACGCAAACTATCGCATATCATGTTACTTGTTTTCGACCCTTCATCGAGTACGTAATATCTCATTTAATTGTTTTCTCTATAAGTATTTTATGTTTAAATATTTTCTTTTCATCCAATCAAAACGAAGGATTATCGTGACTGCAACAAAAACAAAAATCCTCTTTGGACACACATTTTGGATACATGGTATAGCAATATTCATATTCGATAAAGGGCCGAAAACAAGTAATATGATATGCGATAGTTTGCGTGTTATAACACTCGTCGTCTAAGTTATTTTGAATATTGGCGGGATTTTTTTGTTTACCCGTATTAGATACCTACATGTATGACCCAGCGATGTGTACTATACATGTGGGATGTGAGATAAATCCTCGAAACAATTATTTAATCTCAAATAAATTATTAATTTACAACGTGTACCCTTAGCGTCTGTGCGTAATTTACGTCATTGCGTCTGGTTAATGTGGCGACAATGGATTATGGATGAGATTTTATCACCATTAGCACTACGATTTCAGCAATATAACGGCGTTTCCTGGGTAACTAACTAGTAGTACTGCTCCATTTATCGTAAAACCAGCGAGTCAGTCGTAATGCTTAACCCTCGAGCAGGGAAACCCATTTCTACCTTTTTTAAAGTCTGTGGTATGACCTTACCGTATTGTGTCAGGTTTGTTATATTAGATCACAGTTTACCCTTTCCCTCATACGACAATTTTGCAGTAGACGACTTTGAACAGTTTTTGTGAAAGAATAGAAAATATCTATAATTGAATGGATAACCTATGACATAAAGTGGAAACTATTGTGCAATTAAGTCGTCTGCTGCAGAGGCAGAAAGTGTCTATATAAGGAAAAGGGTTAACAGAGATGGCGGAAAGTTATGATAACTTGTAGGTGAAACGCATACCTGTATATCCACATAATAAAAATATATTAACAAAATATCTACAAATCATAACATTGCACAAGTCAGCTCACTTTAGCTTACAGTGTATCACTGGACAAATAAAGACCCAAGTTGAAAAAATCTTCTCACAGGTTTGTGTCAATAATATTAATGTGTATGATTCAGATTTATATATAGTAGTATATTAACAGCGTATATTGATCTGCCGGTGACGATGCACAGGCTTATCCAGATCGATACTGTTCACAAAAGCCAACTTGTACATTTTCTCAGGCACTTGCTCACTCATAAATACTAGTATATAAGTCGCACTTCCAACTTTTTTCTACAATGTTTTCAAAAGTTGTCTTCTCCCGAAAGGATATGTAAGTGGGAAAGGGTTAAGATAGTTTCCAACGAATCAAATCATCTTTGATGGGGCGTGATCGAGACATGCAATTGTGCTTAGCTGTTGGCGTCAAACGTTTATATATATTGCACTTTAAAGTTTACAGTGTTCTTGACAGAAACGGATATTTGTTCAGATAAGACATTGACCTTCATCGGTCATGGAATTCAACGGGCAGATCGGCACCCAGGGTAAGCACTGTCCGGACGAACGGTTCGACTGGGCTGGATGGTTCTACTGGTGTCAGCTTGTAGTTTCTGGCAATCTGAAATAGAAATAATGACGTCAATGTCACAAACTGTATATTAACCCGTTTCCACCTGCAGAGACATTTTGATTCAATAGATGTAGAGGACTTTTGAAGACATTGTGGCCAAAGGTGAAATTGCTCATGATAAACAATTTCTCTTGCTGCAGAGGCGTCAACATGTACGTTGTAAAGGGTATCCCAGTATTGTTGTCTTTTAATGTATGCACATGACTGAAGCAGCTAGAATGTATGAAAGCGCTGGGGAAAAGGAAGACTTAGTCCATAATGTGAACATTCCCTTTTCTATCAATGCGTTTATCTCTTACAAAACTTTGGTGAATTTAATACCACGAAGTCCATGCGGATTGGTTCGCTGTGCACTCACATATGCAGTGGTCTATTTGTATGCCCAGCACACAACCAGAAACCAAAGCACTGTCCTTAGAAGGCATATGCAAGGCAACACAACTGAGGTCCGATTTGAGATTACGAATCTAACTTAAATAGATACATCAATCCATAGAAAACACTAAAACAATCAATGAGTGAATAATTTGTACTTACATTTGCCACTGTAAGATGAAGCATTTTCTCAGCGAGTCGCCTTCCAACACATGCGCGTGCGCCAAATCCAAACGGAAGTGACGTAAACGGACTGAACTCTCGTGCCTCTCCCCTCAACCACCGTTCTGGTATGAAGGAGTCTGCTTCGGTAAACATGGACGGATCACGGCACATTGTAAACGTGTTTAACATCATTATCGTCTGGAAATATGGAAGATACAAGACACTTTACTAGGTGTTCAGCTAAACTACATGTATGAATATGAATATATTTATACATTTGTATTCTCGCCCGTGAATCAAATACTCGTAGCATAGAAGCTGATGTTGATTCCTTCAACACACATTGAGCCAGATCCGACGACATTGCGTCTAGCACGCCTATAGTGTAGACGATTCTTTAAATCATTGTTGTAAATATGAGAAATTGCATACAATGAGCAGTTTCTACATTTGCGACAATGATAAATAAGTTCAACTCTTGTCATTTTATTGTTATCATCTTAATAGATTTAGATATTATATTGGTGTGCGAATATAGTATTCATACTCTTATGCAAAGATTATTCTACAATTTTTTTTTTAAAGAATGACGAAACAAGACTCCAAATTCCTGAGTCAGTTTTTTAGTTTTTGGCATTGATTGAGTTCATTTATTAACCATTTGTAAACAAACTTGTGTTTTGAAAACATGAACCATTAGAGAATTATGACGTGCATTAAGACACTGAACACATTTTTGTTTTCAAACCAAACTTACATTTTTCGGTATAGTATAGCCACTTATGACCGTATCATCTGTAAGTACTCGGGCGTTGATCGGTACGATGGGATATAATCGGAGAGTTTCCTTCACGACAGCTTTAATATAAGGTATGGAATTAAGGTGATCCAGCGTGATTTGTCCATCGCCAAGATTAAGGTTGTCTACCTCTTCTTTCACTTTTCTTTGCACCTCGGGATGAGTAGACAGGAGGTATATCGCTACAGCTAATGTATTCGATGTCTGAAAGAAAATACCGAAATACAATAAATAACAAGGTACGTTGTTATTATGCTGTATACTGTAAATATATGTTAATGGAGTCATGATGGCTCAGACAAACGTTTTCAAAACAATTCGCTTTTCATTTTACTTCGGTTAGTATGAACGGTTGTAATTTTGTTATTGTTTTTTCTTCTTCTTTTGATGTGCTTCCACATACAGATATATACATATACATAGTCCTGGGGTACAGCTTTAACATTTTTGGAAAATACCAAAGGTGGTTGTTCTGAGCAATTTGACATTATCCCACACAATGTTTTCAAAACTGGTCTACTGCATAAACGTCGTCTGTATGTGAGAAAAGAGAAAGTCTCACCGAGTCCACTCCAGCTAGCAGACACTCTGTGATGTTTGTATATATTTCTTCTGTGGTGAGATTGTCGCTGGCGAGCATGTACTCCAAAAACGTCACGTCCGTCAGGGTCCCTTCTGTGTCGTTTCCGACTCGACTTGATATTTCATTTCGTTTAGAATCGAGAATATTCTTTGCTGCAATGATAAACAAACACTATTTATAATTAAACGAATGTTAACAATGTATTGAAGGTGATATATATTTTGGTCTCATTTTTAATACAAAAGATGGAAAACAGTCTTCGTTGTAACTATGTCCTGTGTCAAATACTAGCACACATATATACATACACCTACGCTGTATGATAAACGAACACATTTCTGTATGCGCCTGTCCAATCTTTGCATTGATATTTTCGATTTTGAACTGTCTTTGTTAACCCTTTCTCACATACATCGAAAATATCTAGACAAACACATGGAACATCTCTATGAATGAAAGTCAAATTCATGAATAGAGTTTCAAACATTGTAGCAAAAGGAGAATTATCTCTATATGTATTTAGACGTAATCCGCTCCAGGTGCGTCACAATGCATCTACAAGTGGGAAAGGGTTATTAAAATAAAAAAGATGTAAACATCGTAACTCTGTTCTGCTTCAGATATTAGTACATACATACTTATATGAGTAATTTGACATCTGATATAATCATCCGTATTTGTATGTTTAGTATAAAAACCAACATTCTCCCTGCTCCAGTAAGTATTTGGTGCAGTAGGCGATTTTGTTAAATACATTAATGGAAAACGAACAATTGCTCTTTTTAATACAATGTTTTCCCCTCTGTATCATAGTTCCATATTTTCCAGATTGTTCAATATATTTCCCTCGTGTTAGAAACCAGACGATCCTTCAGTTGTTCCATACCTGGTTTAAACCTTCGTATAGCTTACGTCTCTGCAGAAGACGATTGTTACATATTTCCACAATCGTTGGCTGCAATTTGTTGTTTAATTGTACTTGAAAAAGGGGCTACTAGTCACGTGAAAAGACTTGCCTGTTTCAATGATGTTGTCCCAGGATCTGACGTGTTTCCTCCATATTGGTGTATTCAATTTTTTGTGAACATTACTAAATACCATCAGTTGGTGACTTGTGTACATCATATCCTCGATCGACTTGACGAACCGGTTCATGTCCTCCGGAATACTCTCGTTTAAACAGCCAATCCGTTTATCCACGATCACTTGGCTTATACCTACAAATTGGAATAGTATGTTAAGATAGATAATACAGAGGTTTAGATAAGGAGGGTATTCAGCCTCTGTATTCAGCCTCTGTTTTCCAATAGTTTCTCTCTTATTATTTAAGAAAACCCTATGTTGTGGGTACTCAAAAGAATCGTCTCAGTATGTACCAAAAAGTATTTTAGAATGAGTAACTGTCACAAAGTTTTCAAAAGTCGTTTACTGCAGAGGCGTCAGAAAGGGTTTGTATGTTGGGAAGCTTTAAGTCACACACAATCGATTTTAAGTCTAAAATAATGTGTGGGGTTTTTTTTATAAATAAGTTCTATTTTTTATTTGTATATAATTGAAACAAGTTAAACTCACTTTCAATGGACCAGGCATAAAGGAGATTTAAAATGTTTGGCGTTGTTTTATCCGAAGTATCCTGATCACGAAGTGTTCGGATTTTTCTGGCGAGCTCGTCAGAAATGTCGTTCAAATCTGTAATGTAGCGTCCCGAGTGAACGGGTTTTAACAACCGTTTATTCAGAATATTACGGATTTTGTGCCATTCCTCGCCATTTCTGAAACGAAGAAGGTATACGATTAATAATGATGTTTTGAGTATCTGTGCAGAGGTCTTGAAAAAAACAGGGATTATATACAGCTCTTATACGGATGTGTGAAGTAAGCATCATAGTGTAATGATGTTCGGATGTATTGCTATGGTGTTATACAATAAATTCACCATCACGTGCCCCTTTCTATATCAATATTGGAAATAATAATTATCATAATAGTGATGAAAATTATAATGATGATAATAATAATCATAAAAAGAATGATAATTGGTAATAATGACAAAAATGAAAATGATAATAATAATAATGACTACAAAATTAATAAAGACAAATATTGAGCGGAACACAATATTTAAATGCATAATCCACCATCCAAGATATTATCCCATTTGCCTCAATTGTAAAATATTAAAATCAGAGAACTAGATAAGAGGGAGTAAACAGGTTATTTCCACACAGTATTTATCTTATTACTCAATATAATCCTATGTTGTTGGTACAAAAAAGAATCGTCTCAATGAGACGATTCTTTGGAGTTCCCACAACATAGGGTTTGAATGTCAAATACGGATTTTAGAACATAAAAAAAGCCAATTGTCTAGAGCTCTGAAAATCATTAAATATTATAATCCATGGGAACGGGATTAATATACTTACGCTGAGACGATGCCTTTACTTCGTTTCCGCATGTTTTTATAGACGAGCCAGGCTTCGTAGGGCGGTCTATTGGGGTATTTACCCTCCGACCGAAATAACTCCTCCACAAGTTCCGGATCGGCTATCGAAACGTTGCACACAGGTCCCATTTGCTCTTTAAATATACGCCCGTATTTGGCATGATATCTCCTCTGAAAATAGACAAATGCGGAACGTTAGTTAAAACCTATATATACAGAGATCAGAGGATTAGATAAAATCCTTATTTGTCCCTCAAACCCTATGTTATGGGTACTCTCAAGAATCGTCTCAGGACTGATTACTCTATACCTCTATCCCCTGAGACGAAATGTGTTGGCCCGGATTAACCTGCGCGAACAAAGCAGACTGATCTTGATCGATACATTACGCAGAGACCACATTGTTGGTTTTCTCGCGAGACGGCTCATTGTTAAAATTGAAATCGACAGGTTGAGCTTTTTAAGTATGACCTCTTCCCAGTTCAATGTCAGTATAAAACTCTCCATATCAGAGGGACAGATCTAAACGTAGCGTATTTATGTCTGTTTTATATCACGAGAAACAGTGTAAAAACGGTATAAAAATGTTCATTTAGTCCTGGTTGAACCCGGCAACGTTTTAATTACGAACCAACTGTTCATACAAATACACAGAGGAGTATCAGACTGTTCATTTGAGCCGTCCCGCTAGAAAACCAACAGTATGGTCTCTGCGTAACGTATCGACCTTGTCTCTGCGTAAAGTATCGACCCGGATCATCCTAAGCATGCCGCGCAGGCTAACCCGGCCAGGCACGTTTCGCCTCCTGGGGATTTTATGTTTCGGGAATCATTACTCTATACCTGTTTCAACCTGAGACGGAATGTGTCGGCCCGGATCAGTCTGCGCGGACAGCGCAGGCTCATATGGTCGATACATTACGCAGATGCCATGGTTTTCTCGCGAGACGGCTCATTTTCAGGAAATTCGATTGCGCATGTGTTGATTTTTTAGTTAATACCTTTGGGATGAAATATGTGACGTCCATGTCTCTGTCAGGATAAATGGACCGTTAGTACTGATACTTTCCTCATGAAATGCCGTGGTATAACTAAAGCATTGTTGAAAGCGGCGTTAAACAGCGAGCCAAGAGCTGTTATAGAAAGATTTATACCAGTACTACAGGTCCATTTTACCCGATAACTTTTATCTTCAATGGAGTTTTTTGTTTTAAGGGTGATTTACACTGCTTTCAACAATTTGTCAGTTATATCACGGCGTTTCCTCGGTAGAGTACAAGAACTACTGGTATATGTATCCTGACACCAGCGAGTCAGTTGTAATACTAACCCCACACTTATAAATGAGCGACACGGAGGAAAATGTCATTACTACTATTATAAAAGCACGCATCCGAGGCGCACGCTCTACCATTACATCCACTACCAAAGCGTTCTCCTAAAGTGAACTTACTTCAATAACATTCTGAATGAACGTCTACAAACGAACTTTACAACTATGGCATGGCACATTCCCTATTTTCCGATAGAAAGGATTCTTACAACATACTCCTCTTCTGCTCTTCTTCGTGTTAACCCTTTCCCTGATATAGACGCTTCCTGACGCCTCTGCAGCAAACGGCTTTTTTAAAACATGGCGACAAAAGATGAAATCGCTCAAAACGAGCAATTTTTCCTTTTGTCACCATGTTTTCAATGTTCAATTATTGAACCTTCATTTAAAATGGAGTTTCCAAATTGTTTCGGGTATGTTTTCAAAGTCGTCTGCTGCAGATTTGTTGTATGTCGCGGAAATGGGTTAAACAATATGACAGTTAACAAAGGGAACACGGAGACGTAACAAGAACCCCCTCCTTCTTGCG
>JAUELF010281373.1:0-12375 GCA_031471495.1 Clinocardium nuttallii | reverse complement strand
CACTCTACAAACAAACATAATCAGGTCAATAATGTCGGGTAATACTTACTCCTACCAAGACTGGTGTAACAACACTCTACAAACAAACATAATCAGGTCAATAATGTCGGGTAATACTTACTCCTACCAAGACTGGTGTAACAACACTCCACATAACTCGTAAACACGTCGACGTTCTTCTACCAGTCATGATTACAATATCGTTACAGAATCGATCAACACCTGTTATAAAAAATATAATGTTTTACCGGACAAACATGGATATTTAAACTGACAGCCGGGATATGACAATTAACAATTCAATCAATTTACGTCGGTCGCATCTTACTTGATTAAATCGAACAAATAAGTTTTGAATTAGAAACAAGAAATTTGTTCAGTGAAGTGTAACATAAACTGTTGCCAATGTTTATGAATATGAGTCAAGCCTTGTTTACATACAAACGCGCCTCTGTAGCATGCGACGTATGAACATATTTATGAGCAATGTCTCACTAGAACACAATGTTTTCAACTCAATTTAGTAGTTCAATTCTTATTTTTAAAGATTCTACGTTTTCGGCAATACGTTTACAAACTCGTCTGCTGCAGTTTTGCTGCAGTTTTGCTGTATGTAGGAAAAAAGATTAAATATCTATATTGAGCCATTTCTCCTTTGGCTAAAAATAATTAAACTCTCATTTAGAGAGATTGTTCACGTATTTCCAGTCGTCTGCTGCAGATTTCCTGTACGTGGGAAAGGATTAAATACCCGACAGTATTCAAACATGGTCTATAAGACTTCTAACCGTATATCCAAAAGACAGAAACACACTCTAGAAACGACCCTACAAACAAAGCGAACCGAGGGGCGTACCAGTCTAGCAACTGTAGTATGTAGATCCCTCCCTGAAATGTAAATTTGAGCCGCATCTGGTTATTTGTATTGAGGTCTTATTGTGTAAAATAAAGACTCGGGTCAGCCAGACTCTTTAACGTCCATTGTTATACTATACACGTATATGTAGACCTAAAGTTATTTTCTGACAAAAGGTAAAAGTGTAGCCCCACTATGAGAGGTCTAGATAAGGAGGGCTATCCAGCTCATTCCCCTAAACATATATAGTGTGATCCAACTAAACTCTGTGTTGTGGGTACTAAAAGAATCGTCTCATTGTGACCCACAACATAGGGTAACAGGTTCAAATAAGGATTTTATAACTTGCAAAACGCCCTTATCTCGAGCTCTGCCCACTAGATATAAGCCGTTTCACGAGAAAACCAACATTGTGGACTCTGCGTAAAGTATCGACCCGGATCAAGGTAAGCATGCCGCTTGATTTTTTGATTCAGGAATCATTGCTCTATGTCTATTTTAACCATGAACTTCGTAGGCTGATTTTGGTCGATACATTACACCGAGTCCATAATAATGGAACGGCTCCTATATATCAAAGCCAATATAAAGTCGGAGAGTTACTTAGACCCCTTACTGCCAAAGACGTATTTTTATGTCGTAGAACCCTTCCATGTTCATGATCAACTTTAGTTCATGAAGTCATTATTTGTGTTTTTTTATCCCATTACTTTGTATAAGCAGTCAGTTAGAGAATGTCACTTTTTTCTGACGTCTAAAGATTCATTTAGTTTTGTTATGCCAATGAACCCATATAAACATATGCGATACCGATGCGCCTGCACTTTACTGTGGCCACATGGATGAATTTAAGTTAATTGACCACGGACATGTACGGAGATAAACGAGGATTACTTTTCTCGGTTATTTTTTTGATCACGAAGTCGGCGCACTAAACGAAGGTTATCTCTGAGCCCAGCACATTGTCGCGTCATGAATTCATACTAATCCATGAGCTTATATTGTGTTTAGGCCACTTCCAACAATGTTTCATTTATATCACGGCGTTTCCTGGGTTATTAACCAGTTCTACTGGACCAAGTTTACTGGCACCAGCCAGTCAGTCGTAATGCTAACTGACACTTCTGAGCTTACACGGCCATGGACCGAACCCACGACCTCCCACACCTTGGGTGGACACTGTACGACTGCATCACCGATGCGGTTAATCCATACAAGCGTCAGTTAAGTATATATAGTATGTGCACGAATAATACAATATACTAAGCGTATAAAGACTATACGTACGTCTAAACATTGAGGTAATCCTACCGGGGCTCGAATTCGCGACCACGAGCAACCGATGACAATACAATACATTACACCTTACTAATAGTATAAAGGGTATACGTACGTTTAAACATAGTGGTAACCCTGAAATGGTCAGGAAGACGCCGAGACATATATTCACATATACCCGTTTTGACGTCAGCTTAGATGGGAATAAATCTATGATGGCGCTTGTAATGGTTTCGAACATTCCAAACTGTAAGTAGAGTCAATGATAGGAGAGGTAAACATGGCTTTATAAAGTTTCCATTAAAGTCTATTTCTTGCGGTAAAATGAAAAAAAGCTCATGATGATTATTTCACCCTTTGTTACAATGTTTTCCACTCTTTTTACAAGTTATATTGTAATGTTAGGATGTTTTTTCATTTTTTTGGAAATATATTTTCAATGTCGTCTGCTAAAAGCGGTAACCCTTTTTTGCAAGTGACGACTTTCGAAAATACTGTTGCAATTGGCAAAATACTCCTTTTGCCAAAGGTGTTTTAATTTACTATTATTAACAATATACATATAGGGATGTTGCATATTTTCAAAATCGTCAGCAGCAGATTTATTGTACGAGGGAAAGGTTTATATAGCTATTCTATTTGTTCGCTATATTCAGTTCACGTATCCATGTATTTATTCATGCTCTTTCCCTATAAATACAGCGCAACCAAAATCATGCTGTATCCGACATACTCCTATTAGTTTACTGGCAAAGTGCCCAGTAATTAGTAACAGCTTCGTACAGCGGAAGTGTAAACTAATCTTGAGACACCTATATATCAAAGGGAGAACACTCTAGGAATAATTGTCTATTTCGACCGTCGAACTCTGTCGATTTATTCGAGTCAATACCTCCAGTCTTCGTCACAATGAAATGTATCGCTCGAACATCCCACTCTTTTAATGCCAGCTCTCTAAAACTGATTTGCCTGTAGTCGCAAAACTTCCAATATTCAGAAAAAGTTTGCCTTATTGCTACAATATCGTTGCTCGTTACATTTGGTCAAACTTTCATATTCGGTTCGGTATAGAAAGTATCCGTGTTTAAAGCAACGACCCTCAATAGCGACCCTAAGACATTGAGAAGATAAAAGAAAATCAACTTACAACTGATTCGACAACACGAACGTATATACATGTATCTTTTATCATTGAATATATAGTTTCTCCGCAACAGTCATAAATAATAAAGTATGTTACACTGACGGAGCAACCGACCAACGTTCGTTAAACTTTGTTTATTGCAGGGTTGTAGCTAGGCCGAAATGATTAAACATGGGGGTATTCAATTGGTGAGGAGAAGAGGAGTTTTAAAATGGTACAATATCGACCCTACTATGGAAAGTCTCCAATTTGATTGCATGTTTAGCCTTTTCAACTAAGTCACGTAACTCTTTATCACATATAGTTTGAACATATTGTGGCAAAGGTGAAATTGCTCATTGTGAGAAATTTTATCATTTGTCAAAATGTTTACAACTCTATTAAATAATGAAACTTTCATTAATGAAGATTTTTCACATTTTTGACAAAGAAATTTCAAAGTCGTCTGATACAGATGTGTTGTATGTGGGAAAGGGTTAATGGGGTATAATAGCATTAAAGATAAAAACAACCCAACATATAAAATGGATACTCACAATGCTGTCGAATGCTACAGTCACCAACATTACAAAGAACAGCACGGACCAAAACTGTGGTAACGGCATCTTACTGAGAGCTGTTGGGAAGACTACGAACACCAAACCAGTACCTGTTAAATGAATCAAGTTATAAACACCAGTAAAGACAACATTAGTTTATACCATCTTTGCTAGACAATACTATAATTGGTAGGGAACTGACTAAAACACGACTCGAATACACAATGTGCGTGAGTTGGGTACAAACACAGATGGTAGACGGCTTTATTGCACTTTTGGTGAACTGCGATATCACTACGCTGTACATAATTTGATTGGTCGATTGTTTTGTGTTTTACGCCGCTTTTAACAATTGTTAGGTTATATCACAACGTTTACTGAGTAAGTTACACGTACAAGTACTACTGATCCGTTTATCCTGAAACAAGCCAGTCAGTCGTAATGCTAACCCCGCGCCCCTGAGCTCCAAGGAGGGTAGCCATTACTACCATTTAAGTATAAAGTCTTTTATATAACCCTGTCGAGGATTGAACCCACGACCTGCCGCGGACGTTCTACAACCACACCACCCAGTGCACTTTATTGAATCATCGATGTTCACAGAGGCTACAATACCCTTTTTAACTAAACATGAATAACATCTTTTAACATGAACATACAATTTTCAAATCTTGGTCCTTAATTCGAATGAATTAAGAATAACTGGGATTTGTTTGGTTTTATTAAGGTTTAACGCCATTTTTAAAAATAGTTCAGATGTATCACGAAGACAGATCACTTATATTAATCATGATCCCTGGGTAAACAAACCTGTGCTAGGCAAGGAAATGTGCCTTACCCAAGGGCATTCCATCATAACCGTTGCACCGTGACTGGTGGTCGAACACGGGAGGGCCGGTTCCAAATCCTCGACGATCACCACTCGGTGGCAATAACATGTGTGTAAGATGTCCACCCCTCGTAAGTTAAGCAATTATGAACATTTTATTTCATTCTATATATACCTGATTGAGTAGCTATTTGCTCCACCGTCGACTCAGATTCTCTCGCCATGAACCCAATGATGGTGAACACAACTAGACCGTTGAAGAAAGAAGTGAATCCGGCACATGCAACGCACAGTGTAGACGGCCTATGTAAAAAATAGAAGTTATCCATATTTGAAATAGATTTAATCTACGTGTTGATATTCTGGCGAATATGTCTTGGTTTGTTGCTCAGGGGCCGTATTCCAGTAGCATCTTAAGTTTTTCCTCAAATGTATTTTCTTAAATGATTTAAGGAAGGTGTAGAGTTTCCTTAGATTTAAGAAAATATTTAAGATTTTTTAAAGATAAGAAGCTACTGGAATACCACTTAAGAAATTTCTACTGGAATACGGCCACAGGGTGCATACTCATGAAGGTCACAGTGCATGTGCATATTATATTAATATGTGATTATACGTGAGAGGTTAACAGGTCAGCTAAAGTCGTCTGACAGTGACCCACCCGATTGGTTGTTACGGGCAAAGAATGCCCACTTTCCGAGAACGATCTGTTGTAGATTTAAAACTCGTTTGACAAGTGAAAAGTTTCCAAAAATCATCTAAGAATTGATAGTTTATTCTTTGGATAATATATCACTTCACTATGATCGCCATGGAAAGGACTCGAATCCCGACCATTCATTAATTGTAAAGCATAGATATGTGAAAGCACTAACGGTTTGTGCTCTCATATCAAACTTCAACAGTTTTGGCTTTACAGAGCATTTGTAATAGTTTTTCGTTGCGAGCGTCTGCGAATATTTCTATATTCATACATTTGTGCTGGCACATATTGCAATAGTGTAGGTAATGATGCAATCATATTATTCGCATCGCATGACGTTTCGGCCATACCAGCATTATCTTTGTTATCTTTATAATAAACAAAATAAGAAAAACCAGGTAAGGACAAATCTGTTAGAGACGAATTAGTTATCGATCGTTAAACGCTTGCAAATCTTTGTTTTAGCAAAAAAAATACGCATCGATGCACCAACATCTACACGTGATGGCTGAAACACGCGGTGCCACGAGAAGATCTTCGCTTACTAACTTGCAGTGGAGATTCCTCTAAATCCGTACGTATTAAATAAGTTATAACTGACCCTCCCCATGACTCCGTCCAAAGTTTGACACTGTGAGTACAATACCTGGAGAGCTGCTTCCTGCCCTAGCTTTACTTCTGATGGAACCTATTAAAGGGAGGTAATTATAATATTGACGTACCAGAATGATTTATCATGGAACTTGTTATAACTCGCCATTGTGATGACTCCGCCCCAAGTTGGACCCAGCGAGTAAAATACTTGGAGAGCTGCTTCCTGCCATGTCTGTAATGAAGTTTTATGATGAAGTACGTGAAAGGGCGATAACGAATCAAGAACATTGATATCAAAATATATTACAGCTATACATGTATATCAGACTTTAAACATATCTAAGATATACATACCATTACCTATAAACATATTCATCGGAAAAAAACGATATCATGTTGGTTGTGTAAGTGTTTGACGGCTTGTCCCGAGAGCGGGGTATAAAAGTTGTGACCATCGTCGGGCCATCCGAAAATCTTCAAATTTTGTAGCACTCGTTTTCTTCTTTGACGCTTAGGAGTACAGGTACATACTTAAGTTTGAAGAATTATAGGTAAATTATACCGTTTGATTTGCTGGGGTCAGACACATAATTGTACTGGTAATTTACACGGGAATTGTCGTGGTATACATATAAGTAACATTTTATCTTTTGCGGCCCTCAATGCATTTATAGTAAACGAACTGACACATCAAACGAAATGAATTGCTACTTTATTTTAAAAGAGGACTTATTGTATTGATGTGTTAACAGTGACCGGTGACGCATCTACAGTGGACTTTTTTTCAGTATTTCATCCCGGTGACACATACAGGTGTGTATTTAGTAGTTTATGCTTAACATCTTTTTTGGTTGAGAATATTATATTGAAATTAATCAGCCATCTTTCGAGATGACGCTCATAAAAAGACGATTAAGTGTCTTAATGCATCTGTATACAGTGACGACTAAACTGACCTGTACGTACGAGCCTTCACTGTCCGCTTGAATGGAGCACGGAACCAGATGAAATTACTTTTTAAAAACATTAAAGGTCAAGTACCACGCGTGTTCCACATATTCCATTTTTGTGAATCCATCAAATCTCGCCTAAGGCCGGTCATTAATTAAAACTATGAGTTGGACGGTGCAACTTATTGTAATTATTACAAGTGTTGAAAAAATGCTTTATATAAACATTATATAGGTGAACAGTGTAGACTATCCAGGCTGTTCTGGATCTACGCCGGTCGCAAACGCCCAACAGTTGGTGAACAGGTCGGATTCTACGCCGGTCGCAAAGCCCAATGGATGGTTGATTGTAGTGCACCGCTCAAATATTGATTAATCAACTATGATACTTACCTTGAGCATTAGCAGATAGGAAAAATCAGGACTCAGATAATACACAATGCCGTCTATAGCTCCTTCTAGCATCAACCCCCGTATAAATAGTATACCGAGGAGTAGATAGGGCAACGTTGCACTCACATACACAACCTGTTTTGAGTGTATTGTTAAAATCAATTGGCCACGGACAACTGGATACAAATTTTGGTTCAAACAAAACAAATGCGCTTTCTATCGTATTTCTGTTATGCAATTAAGTTTCCTGTGTAATTTACCACTTTTGCTGGTCAGTTTATTCGTTTAGCAGCGATAAGTAATTGTGATAATGGTTGATGAAAGTCTCGTTGTACACCTTATCCGAATTATCAAACTGTTCATATGTGCAAGAGGTCTTCTTAATGTTTCAGTGCCTTACTGGCTTGATCTACATATACGCAAGATGCAATTTTTCTGTGCTTGCCTTTTTCGTAGATACCCACGTATAAGACGCATCAAGGTATACATGTACACGTGTTTTTGTATTACTTCTAGCGCACACGTTATGTATTTGTAGTACAAAAACACATCAGCATCGTTATGTGAAAAACAAACCGCTGTGCATTTGCATTCAGTATATATTCATATCAGCAGGCGCATCGTTGCAGTCTGATAGCCTCATATGTGTCTGAACTGTAGGAAATTAGTCATAAACGATTTCAAGAAACAAAAAGGTTCTGTAAAGCGCTATCAATTTGGATCCTATAACATGGATGCACAGAAAAGTCTTTTTCCACATTTGATTAATTAATAATTTGAATAACAGCCCATTGGTGAAAGACGAATGACACATGTCACAGTGACTTTTGTAAAACGTCGGAAATAACTGGGATTCGAACTCACAACCCCTGGATTGACAGCCTGTGCCGCTACCGACTAAGCTACCGGCGCTCGGCTCAACACTTTAAATAATAACGTAAATGTTGGTTTTGGAAGTGCACCGATCTACTACTTATGAATCATAATGAGAAAACGGATCCCGTTTATCTTACAAATGGACACATGCACGAGAAAAGGTACAAGTTGTTTTTTCTGAACAGTGTAAGTGCAGACCTTATTGTCTACCTCTACAGTCTCATCAAAATATACACAAGTTAATAAAATGATATTACACGTTTGTGTAAATAACGTGTGAACAGGTTGGATCTTGGTCAGACTTTGCGTATGCCAATAGCCAACTAGTACGTTTTCCTATACACAGGCTTATGAGAAATGTACCACTAAATCACAACCATATATGACAGTTATGGTCGCATTAAAATAAACTGTATGTCATTGTAGACTAGTCTACACGGATAAGAAACATCTCCAAACATGAACTACTATTGCAGTTTTAACAGATATAAGTTAATTATGTGTAAATGTGAAAGCTGAAAGTTAAAACCAGCTAACTATTTACAGACAATAAGTGATGACTGTCAAGAAGTTCGTCTAGTTGATACTCCACTGTGGGATCATTTTGTGTTAAATTGACATACAACGCGGGAGTCTACACTTCTGGTTTTCTTTTTAAAATACGCATAGAAGACGATATTAAATTGTTAAGCCTAAGTTTATTACAGCCAATCAAAACATGCGTCACTTTGTGAATTTTAAATGCGAACTTTGAATAATATTTAGAATGATTAGTGATGCTTTTATTATTCAAATGTAATCACCTTCCCGAGCGTTTTCGTCCCCTTCATCACCGCTAACACGGTCAGACCCCACGCAACCATCAAACAAATGACCAGATGTGGTTGTAAACTGCCCATGTCTTCTAGTCCGACCGATTTACCGATTACCTTGTACCTAAAATACAGTTGAAACTTATCAGATTGAATAAAACACCCCGTCCTCTCCAAAATATAATAGACTTGTGCTCTATGGAAACCAATATTGGATATTTGGACACAAATATTCAAAGAGCAAGGTGTATATCTAGATGAACTCTATCGAAGGCTTATTTCCTGCTTCTTTGACTTATTAATGCACATTACAGATTTAAAACAGATTTATAAAAGAAATTAACAATGTTCATTATGCCATTTAAAAACCGTTCCTGTAGCCAAACTGAGTTGCGCTCGCAACGCACTTAAATCAAGACCACGTTGACAGAGCGTAAGAGAAAAATATGTTTTAAGTACAAATCCGTCGCCCAACATTGTATATGTATATGTATATTCATATACATGCACAGTCAAGGCAATTTATCCTATGATGGAGTTCGGATAATCTTCAAAATTCAAGATAAGGGGGAGTATTCGGCTCTTCCCCCACAATTTCTCTCTTATGATTTAAGCAAACCCTAACAAAGGGTTAGAGGGTCAAATATTGAATTTAGAATCTGAAATACTCACCTTATCTAGATCTCTGATCTTTAATTCTTTAATTCGATAATGGACGAGATCACTGGTTATTTTCCCACAACAAATGTTAATCAATTGACGGATGACAACTAACACTATGTCAATCATCGGAAATAATCATTGATAGATAGTTGAAAACCAAGAAACCTTTAAATATGTTGATAAATTGAATAATATTGTTAGGATAATTTAAAAAAAGATTGTGATAATTTTTGATAAATACTTACTCCCAAAATTCGAAAGATGGTGTCGTGTGGCCCGATTCGTTTCGTAACAGCAATGTTAAATTGGGGTTCGTAGAATAATTTCCATACACAAACGACGTGTCATTTGACGAGTAATCTGGATGTTGATGACAAATGTTATAAACGTTTGCTTGTTTAATTGGGGTTTTACACCGTTTTGAAAATAATTATTTCAGTTAAAACACAGTGACAGTACACTTATCAACGGTCCCTTGGTGATTTACACGTAATATGCTGGACCATTTAACATTCCTTATGAAAGTTTACCACGACCACCACGAGCATTATACATGGCCAAATTAAAAGAAAGTCGAAAATCTAATGATATCAGGTAACAAAAAACAAAAAATATTAAATTTAATAAAATTTATTTCTCGTGCGAATACACGCAAAACCTCAGAGTAACCATTTCTCAATCAAATTGTAATGTATTTTATATGTATTTGTTTTTCGTTGCCTCTCTACTTATGTAAAATTGTTAAAAGTAATGTATCTACTTATAACAAATACAATTATGTATTATGTATTCTATTATGCATGGAACGATGATGCGACACCTGGTCTAACCGAGAAGACTTCTTTAAGAGTCTGAGAACAATCCTTTTGGAATTCAAACGAAATTTTAAGGACACATAGTTCGCACTTAATTGTTGGCTATGAAAGTTCCATGGCACTGTAAATGTGCGGCGCGAACAAATAAACGATGTCTAAGAGTGTTTAGATTGGCTGAATAGATGAATAAAACAAATATTGCAGAAACAAAACAACGAAATAAATTGCTGTCATACAGTACCTCGACAGTTATTGGTGTTCCAGGCGTTGTCACACGTTGTCCATGGCAACACGGAGGTGAAGGACGAATACAGGTAGTAATAGATCCATACGCTGACACAGACGATATACCACACGACGACAAGACACATAGATACCTGTAGGAACCCGAGTCCTGTAAGAAATAACAGTGTTACTGCAAAATACCGGCTTTGTGGGATTTCGCGTGCCAATTGTATACGTGTACAGTGAATGCTTAAGTTAGCTTGTGCATACACATGGTCTCATCTGAATCTTCTCTGACCGCCTATCTTGTTTACTCCTAAATGCATATTCTGTCAAATAATTAAATCTTTAGCTTAACTGGTTTTTTAACATAATATTATTAAACTGGTACCAACATACTTCACTGTAGGTAAATTGGATCTGACGACACCGCATAACAAGTCCACGTTAGAACACAATAGTAAGGGTTGATGGATATAGAATACGAAAAAATATAGAAAGTAGTTCATGCATGGGATTGGATGTGACACTAAATATAATGTATATATACCATATTTAACGTACGACTGATTTCACGTCGACATTAACGTATTAAATTTCACCTTCACATTAACCTATTGAATACACACACACAATAAAACAAATTCCCAAACCTTCATAACATCTATGATACACACTGCAGGCATCGCGCGTTTAATTTTTGATTTAAAATAAATCAACAACACAAATATGACATTTAAAATGAATCAACAAAACTCATACGACAATTCTGCAGCAGATGGCAATAGGTCCAGGCATTGTTTAGTTTTCAAATAGACAAGCTTGGTCACTGTGACCTTGACCTTTCACATGTTGACCTTACAAAAGAGGTCATCTACTGGTCACCTTCAGCCTCCAGGTTAAGTTTGAGGGCCATGGGAGGCATGCAATGTCGAGTTATCACTCGGACAATATTTCACGTTCAAGATCAGTGACCTTGACCTTTGACCTGATGACCTAAAACTCAATAGGGGTCATCTATTGGCCACCCCCTGCCTCCATATTAAGATTGAGGGCCAAGGGTGCAGGCAATGAAAAGTTATCACTTGGACAAGCTTTTCATGTTCACGTTCAAGGTCACTGTAACCTAGACCTTTGACCCAAATGACCTTAAAATGAATAGAGGTTATCTACTGGTCAACCCCAGCCTCCATGGCAAATTTGAGGGCAATAGGTGCAGGCAATGTTGAGTTGTCACTCAGATAAGCTTTTTGCGTTCAAGGTCACTGTGATCAATAGGTGTCTTCTACTGGTCACCCCCAGCCTCCATGTCAAATTTGAGGGCCATGTGTGCAGGATCGGGACAAGATTTTCAGGTTCAAGTTCACTGTGACCTTAACCTTTGACCCAATTATCTCAAAATCAATAGGGTTCATTTATTGGTCACCCCAATCCTCCATGTCAAGTGTGAGTGCCAAGGCAATGTTGAGTTAACACTCAGACAAGCTTTTTGCATTCAAGGTCACTCTGACCTTGACCTTTGACCCCCATGACTTCAAGATCAATATGGGTCTTCTACTGGTCACCCCCAGCCTCCATGTCAAGTTTGAGGGCCATGGGTGCAGGCAATGTCAAGTAATCACTTGGGACAAGCTTTTTCTGTTCAAGGTCACTGTAACCTTGACCTTTAACCCCATGATGATCTCAAAATCAATAGGG
>JAUELF010281362.1:0-10416 GCA_031471495.1 Clinocardium nuttallii | reverse complement strand
ATATGAGACAAGTGTTATACAAAACACCAACAATAAGACGAATATGAGACAAGTGTTATACAAAACACCAACAATAACACGAATATGAGACAAGTGTTATACAAAACACCAACAATAAGACGAATATGACCCGTCCCGCAATCAAACCAACATTATGGCGTCTGCGTAAATGATCAATATCAGGCTGATCCGGATCGATACTTTACGCAGAGTCCCACGATATTGGTTTCCTCGTTCAATTATGCCCTACTCGAGTGGCTATCGTAGGGCATTTGATCCTCACTCATCGCACATTACTTAGCGTAGTGGTCACTGGTAAGATAATTTAGCGCGATATCACGGAACAACTGTTGAAATGGCGTAAAACCAAACAAACACAATACAACCTAGACGGTGCTTTACCGAGTTGGGCGAATCGATTTCTTTTAAACTTATTGTTTTAACATCGATTGCGAAACAAGCTTTCAGCTTAAATTAATCAGGCTCAATGTCTGCTTCCTGGAGACTTAACCAGCACTCGCGACGACTGTGTGGACGAATCCTTAAATAGATCCCGCTCATCACGGGACTCGAACCCAGGACATTTGGTACGAGAAGCTACATTTAACCCTGCACCACTGTCTTCCACAAATCGATTTCTTCAAAGTCCCCACGTGTATCTATCAATTCATTGAAAGAAAACGACGACGAAAAGTTAATTGATTATATATTTAATTACAAAGATAAAAACTCAATTCAACTCTGATTAAAGTTCAAGTCTAAATTCAATAATTTAGCAAATATTCCAGAATTGCCACCAGACGTTTCCTTTCTAATCAGATAGTGTCTGATTGGATATTTTTGTATAAGTCTGTTTTTATATATCTTGGAATTAGTCGATCGTTCATTCGGGCTCTTACTGGAGTCGCAACAAGCAACAATGTACATGTTGCATTAACAATTTCCTGCGTGTAGACGCATTTTAACGCCTCTGTAGAATACGACTATTCAAAACGTTTCTAGCTAAAGCAAAAAAATGCTAATGGCCAGCAATTTCTCAGTTTGCCACACTGATTTCAACTGTATTCATTAATGAACGTTTTGTAGAGATTTCTCTTATTTTTGCGCAAAGGTTTGTTTTCAAAGTCGTCTACTACTGATGTGTTGTATGATGGAAATGGCATTAAGCGTAGAAAGCGTTTGTAAATGTAAAAAGGCAGATATTTCTTACCCCGCAACTTTGAGCGAACTGAAGGGCAGGCATTTTTAAAGTCATTTTTAAAGCATTTGATATAAACAGTCCAGGTATCGAACCCGCGACCTCTCGCATCCGCTCTTCCACTACACCAACGACACGAGGCGTCTGCTAAAAGTGCAGTCACATAAGAAAAGCTTTTCTTTTTCTATATTCAATAATTTGTGTATCAGCAAATTCGATTTTGTTTATGTAGGCAACAATGCTAGGCAATTGACCAACTGTTCGTGTAAATATAATGGTAATGGAAATCAGATTGATAATGTTAAGTCATACTTATTTTTATCACGTTATAAAGAATCAGTCTATACATTTCTGTGATATCGTGCCATCTTAGATCAAAGTTGTTTACAATTCATGATAAAGTGTAGGTGTATTTTAACCCTTTCCCTCATACGACAATTCTGCAGCAGACGACTTTGAACATATTTTGTCAAAACAAAGAAAGTCTCTATAATTAAATGGATAACCTATGACTAAAATTGGAAAACATTGTCCCAAAAGTAGAAATTGCACGTTTTGTGCAATTTCTTCTTTTGTCACTATGTTTTCAAAAGGCCGAGGCGTCAGAAAGCGTCTATATGAGGGAAAGGGCTAAGCCACGTCAGGGGGAAAAAGTGACGTTGTATTTGTGCAAACAGGTGACTCGTGCTTTCGCACTCAGTCTCAACAGAGCCAATGACTTTCCACTATCATGATGAGCAATTTCTAAATTTGCCACAATGTTTTCAAAAGTCGTCTGTTACATAAGCGTTAAATGCGTTTACATTGTTCGTCCACTTCATGAACATATTTGTATTATATAACAGAACAAATGCTTCCTGATTGGTAGCTGAATTAACCAATCAAAATACAGCATTGAACTATAGGTGACACCCGAGTCTTCGATGCGTTAGATTATAGCTGAATGCAGATACATATACGTCCGGTTATGGGGAAAATACTCCAAGAAGAGTTACTTTGTAATGACCTTGTTTGAGTAAATTGCTTTGGCGAAAGAGACGGATTTACTGGGGGCGACTGTAGCCTTACTAGTTCGTTTTAGTCAACGTTACGTAATGGTAGGACTATCTGAAGAGATGATCACGTTTGTGCCACGAACAGCGAAAAGGGCTTTCAGATAATTTACAAATTAAGTAAATATTTGCGGGCTCTCCAACTTTTATTTGGGCCGTGTTTTCACAACAGCGGAACGAGTTACTAAAGCGTCGACGTCGAATATCGAGGACCCTGATCAAACTATGCTATCTTCAGATATGAGGCTTAGCTGGTCGCGCCGATCAAGAGGTGGGTTTCCATATGACATGGTTTGTTTGATCTAATTGACAACCATTTGATATTTTTTCTTCAATTTGAGATGATATACTAGCTAATTATAAAGGGTAATTCTATACCAGACCAAAGTACTATTACCCTATTGCACAAAGCCCAATGGAAACATTTTATGACTTATTTTTAGTTATTAGATAATTAATTCAACTTGCAAATAAAGTTATTTGTTTATTGAGTACCCTGTACATGTTCGTGACATCCCTGAAGAGTAATTATGCGCATGCGAATCCCCGTTTGTAGGTTAAGTTCTAATAGCGTGTTTGATTCCAAGTACATTTACGTTAATTTATACTTTTCTTCTCCTTAAATAGATTCTATGTTTGCATATTACTGTCATCAATTAAACCTATTTGTTTCCGGGAAAATGTTCGTGTTATGAATGGTGTATTTCTTGTTAGTTACAGCACACATTCTGCTAGGTCTACAATTATATAAAAGTGCATTATCTATATATGATATATATACTGTATATTGGTATAGTATCCCTTTGAGCTAGTCATTGATCATTTTTCAAGACATGCTTGTCATGCAAAATGCTCCACGTTAATCATGTTTCTGTAGATATATGGTTCATTTATCCTTTCCTCATCCAACGAATGTGTTATACACGATTAGAAATGAGCCATTTCACGAGAAAACTAACATCATGCCGCGCAGGCTAAACGGGACAGACACTTTCCACCTCAGGTGGATTTTCTGTTTCAGGACTCGTTTTTTTTATACCTATATCCATCTGAAACGGAAGTGGGTCGATACATTTAAGGAATGGTTCGCGGTTTCAAAGTGTGTGATCAGGGGTTTTATCCATAAATCCTTGAAAACGAAAAAACAATCTCTCCACTCCTTATAATTTAGCATTAATTTGGCTATAACAGTGAGTAATAAAACATTATAGTATTTTACAACTTTATTTTCCATAATATAGCTTGTCGAACATTAGTACTTTTTTGTAAAGGTGTACGCGGACGAATATAATGTAGTTCCAATCGCCAAGGTTAATTCTGTTATGAGGTTATGAAAAAAATATCTCAGCCAATCACAGACAAGCAATAGTGTTGATTACAAACAAAACTAAAATATTGCGCAGTGTTCAAAATGTTGGTTTTCTCGTAGAACTCCTTGGTGTATATTTGCAAATATATGAAAAATTCTTCTAAGTAAAAGTATAATGATTTAATATCCAAATGTAGAAATAACGCATTTTGAGCGTTTGCAACAATGATATCAATCATCGTCTCGTCTGCTGCTGATGCGTAAGAAAGTGATGTTTATTGGAAAAGAAAAAAGGTTGTTGACGTTAACGGTACGGTGCGGTGTGTGCTGAATGCAACCCTCTTTAGGGAAGAAAATTGGTCAGAGATGTTTATATTCTGCCTGAATAAATGCAACATAGTTATAAGTTATCCTGCATTAACTATTGAGTTTTATCATTGGCCTCTGTTACAGTTATACCATTCGTATTGATCTGTAATAATCAAAGAGATTGAAGTCTCGCGACTGGCGGCTAGATTCTGGGAGTTGTTGTATCTGCGTTTAGTTAAGAGTCTGGTGAATTTGTTTGCGCATACACACAGTTCAATCAGTCTTGACTCACGGCCAAGTATATATATACCTGTTATATAGACCTTAAAGCATGTTCTCACAACACACTTAAACTTTATATCTACAAGATGTCACTTTAATTGATGTCCATCCGGAGGACCAATAACGCCCCAAATTGCTAGACGCGACTGAACTAGTTTCAGGGGACTATAATGGTATCCCGTGGCTCGGTTATTGTGGCATGTTTCCTTAGATGTCAGTTAATGCAAATATAAAACAAAGGTACACATACACAAAGGGCTTCATGTCAATACCCAAAGTACGATTTGATTCAAACGCCCACTTTATTCGAAAGAGTTCTAAAGTAACATTCAAATCATTTAAATGGAATGAAACACTTTGTAGTGGGCATAAAAGGCTCATCTAAAGTGCCTATGATATAACATTTCGATTACACTACATTCAGCTCTCTCGTGGAAACGCTACATTACCACAATTAGTATACATATGAATATATTAATAGTACTGCACTGATGTTGTTGTCGTTGGTTATCGGAATAACAGTATAGACATACGGATGTAACTATATTTACTGAAATAATGTTCCTCGACGAGGGTTCGGTCAGCCAAATGCTTTAAGGATGTAAGTAGTGGTTTCTCTGATAAGTGCTCAGGAATGTCAGAACTGCAATATGATTGGTGCACTGGTGTCTGAACTGCAATATGATTGGTGCACTGGTGTCAGAACTGCAATATGATTGGTGCACTGGTGTCAGAACTGCAATATGATTGGTGCGCTGGTGTCAGAACTGCAATATGATTGGTGCACTGGTGTCAGAATAAGCTTACCAGCAGTCCTAGTATAATATTACCCGGGAATTGCCGTGATATGACTGTTGACTTATTGTTGAAAAACACAATACACGAACAAACGGATATTAATGTATAAAATACGGTTTATTTCTTGATTGTTACATATTTGCTTCCACAACTTTCATGTTTGCACTAAAAGTTTCTCGATACTTCTGTAAAATAGTATTCCTTTTTCAAAGACAAAACCAAATACCACGTTACAATTTAAATGTTTCCATTTTCACCCTTTCGTTCTTCTGGCTATTTTATAATGGCATTAGCCCTCATCTCGCTGGATTCCTGCTCTAGTGATCTTCGTTCTTCAATTGCAACACATCTCTCATACTTACGGAGTGGCATTTGCTAAGGATGAATACATGAGCAGCTGACAGTGTTTTGAACGTTATAGATCAAGATGTGGTTGCACGGATGTGCAGCCTGATCTTGATATGCAATTGTCGCCATTGTAGTTTAAAATCATTAGAATTATTACACTAAAGTTAAAACATTTGTTGTTTAAAATCGCGTACAGTCGAAAAAATATTACCACTTTCCATATATATTTATATACACTTTCTACATATTTGTTGTATGTGAAAAAGTAATAAAGAAAACGTGCTTATCAGGAAAATACATTTTTATTACATCAATCGACCCAACGTCTTTGGTAACGGTTATTGTCAACCCACAACACATTACATAACGTATCGAAATGGAATGTTTACGAGGCGACGACGTCTGAGACATTTATCAGTATTTGGTCCCGATGATCCATCAGTTTATCTTGATGTGATTGAAGTGATTGTTTCCTCAGAACGTAGATATAAAAGAGAAATGTTCCGCTAAATTTGATTCATGTGTCTGGTTGCACTGAAATTTATACGCATTTTATAGAAGACATACTCAAGTTGAGAACTTAAATGTGTCACTTGAGATTGTGAGGATTGGTTTATGAAATGGTGACAAAATAAAGACAGGAACAGTTCACATACGTGTAAGGTGGATATTGCGTTCATTCTTTTCACACTTTAAATACGGTGGCACTTCAGAAGCTGGAAGAGCTATTACGGCGATAATTCGATCCTTATGTGTTAGAAAGGTGTTTTACGCGGATGTAACTATATCCAAACAGCCCCCTGTGTACCAATAGAGGGAGACACTACTGCCATTTTTAAAGTATTTTGTACGACCCGTTCGGAACTAAAACTCTGGTTCCATTATCTTTTAATTAGGCTAGCCAAAATGTAGAGCCTACGCCTTCGCTTCAGAACAAAAACGAGCTTGCGACGCCAACATAGAACTACTATCGATAGCGTTAAAACGGCACAGTAACTTCCATGTTGACACTTAGCGTTGTTGGGATAGCATTGTGACTGGTGCTTCCATGTTGACACTTACCGTTGTTGGGATAGCATTGCGACTGGTGCTTTAATGTGAGCACATGCGTCTGAGTTCTCGTTTGAGAAACTTTGGAAAACAACCTTCATTAGACCGTGTTACGACAAATAGTATAATTACTAAATGTAATTCAATGAACCATGTTAAACATTAAATCAATCATATATGCTATGTAATGAATCAAGCTAGTATTAGAAACAGGGTACTCAGACGCTAATACACGAGTAACCCTTTCCCATATTCAGACGCTTTGTGATGCCCCTGCATCAAACGACTTTCTAAAACGTTGTGACTTTTGCCACTATGTTTTCAACCCTATTCAATGATGATGCTTTTATATTAAGCGAGTTGTCCAAAGTCGTCTGCTACAAATTGGTTGTATGTGGGGCAGAGACCGCAGGTGCAACTAATCTTCGAAGAATGGGTTTAATTCAAACTAGATAAGACAATATACTTAACGCTGTGCGATTCCTGCATAGAAATGCCAAGACAATTTCCAATGATGGGGAAATAAGAAACGGCATTTCTCCTTTATTTGTTTCGTACAATTTGTTTTATTGCTAGCCATAAAAGCCATGCCATTTGTGTGTGTTAATTAAGCGAGTATAGCTCCGAGCTAATAAGTGGTACCCTTGTCCACATACAGACGACTCCGAAAACATCTCAACAACGATATGGAAAATATCCCTAAATGAAAACATGCTTATTAAACAGAGTTGAAAACATTGTGTCAAAAGGAGAAATTGCTCATTTTGAACAATTTCTTTGTTTGTCACAAAGTTTTCATAAGTCGTCAGAAAGCGTATGTAAGTGGAAGGGTTCAACCCTTGCCCACATGCATGAACTGTGAAAAAGAAACGACTTTGAAAACGCCAAAATAAAACATAAGAGTAGAATAGTTGAACAGATTGAGACCGTAATTCTTCTTAAGGCAATTTTTTACCAAAAGTGTTCTTTGATAGATGCATACGAAAACGTTGGCATACTGGAAGCGGATACATTTCGTTCTATGTGTTTACACAGATACATCTCAAAATATACTTGTGATATTATATTGGCAATATACCGAGGGCTTGGCTTGAAACGGTTGTAACTAAAAAAAAAAATTTTTTTACCAAGGTTTATCACTTAGCCAGGAAGTCTTAATAAGCGTAAAACCATTTTTCTTGATAAACAATGGAAATGTAGGTGCCATTGCTCGTTCCCAACAATGGCACTCATATTTGCATCGTTTATAAAGGGGTCAGAATTGCCCCTAAACCAGGGTTTTCAAAAAAGGTTTTTAATTATAACCGGTTCACGACAAGCCCTCGATACGTTCATGCTGCTTTATTTAACATTGTTCAAACCGTCAGGGTCCGATTCTACAAACTTTACTTAGCATAAGTAATACTTAAATACTTTAGAGCTATTTCGTCTTTTTATTTTGTTTCACTTATATTGTGGAAAACATAAATGGTGGAATTGAATGGCAAAGTTGACATTCATAGATACCATGCTGACAAACAATACTTGAGCAGTCTCGCGTTGTGGTCTCTGCGTAAAATATCGACCCGGATCAGTCTAAACATGCCATGGAGGCTAACCCGGACTGACACTTTTCGCCTCTTGTGGTTTTTCTGTTTCAGGAATCATTTCACTTCACCTCTATCCCTCGGAGACAGAATGTGTCGGCCCAGATCAATCTGCGCGGACAGCGCAGGCTGATCTGGTCGATACCTTACGCAGATGTTCTTGCGGGACAGCTCACTTGTTAAGACATGAAAAGGTTTGGCATCTTTATTGGGAAAACCTAATGACCCTGATCCATTTTGAATGATGATATCGGACCAATTGTGACAATAGGAGTAATTGCTCTTTATGCTCAAACGTTACTTTTGTTTTCTCTAAATGATATCGTATTTCAGTTATATCGCGTGTTCCTTGATAGTTTACAATAACGGTAGGTCTGCCAAAATAATTTATTAGTCACTTCCAGTCTATAATTCCTTCGTACTGCCCGAGCTGGACCCGTTACGAACTGTAATAATTCATTTTAATTTTAATTGTTGAACATTCTCAGTTTCTAATGATCACAGTTTCAGAATAGTTTAACCACATAATATGCATTACTTTGTGAATTTTGAAAATCAAAACGATATTAAAAAAGGAATTGTGAACACGGAACCCTTGTCTCTATTATTGCTATCAGCCTCTGGAATATTTAGATATTTAGATGAGATTGTGTATGTGATTATTCATTGATTAACAATCCGCAACAATTGCAGTAATTTCGTTTTCTATGGTAATGGAATGTTATTTTGTAAAACGATCATCAATCTAGTGTCATTTTTCAATTTTCAAATGTTCTATGCCCACACCGTATTTTCGAGAGAAAAGCCCACGCGCTTTTGTTTAACAAGTTAGCATGATATTCAAATTTCATATTGAATTAGTGAGAAAGTGTCTGAGAAAAGGTACGAGTTGGGGTCTGTGAAGGATAAGACAGGGGGGAGTGAAGTGGTCTTCTTCCATCCATATCTCTATTATGACTCCGCTAAACCCTACGTTGTGGGCACTCAAAAGAATCGTCTCAGACGATTCAATTGAGTACCCACAACATAGGTTTTAAGGTCAAAATGGGATTTTGGGATGTGAAATATACACACAGTCTGATTAATTAAGATATACCCTGCTCACATGTTTCTTACAGAAGCTTGTTAAAGTATTTTGTCAAATGTGTAGATACTGATTATACTTAATAGGTGAACTATGTGAGCCGCCGTGATATGACCAAAGCTGTTGAAAGCGGCGTTAAACTCCAAACAAACAAATGAACTATGTGAGTTGAACCTTTCCTGTACAGAAATGCCAAACTGTTTATTTTCTCATGTTACTGGCCTATTGATAACCTCTGTTATATGAGCGTTAACTTCAATTCTAACGGAATATTATTTTGCAAAACATTTTCTTTAACGCTCTCTGCGGAAATAGGTTAAAATCGATGAGACATATACAAAAAATAGAAGTTTGAGGATATTGTTTTATATGTTTAAAAGCAAGGTTACATCAACGACATTAGAGCCGTCCCGCGAGAAAACAAACATTATGGAATCTGCGTAATGTGTTGACCAGATTAGCCAGTGCTGTCCACAAAGACTGATCCGGGCCGACACATTCCGCCTCAGGGGGATAGAGGTATAGAGTTATGATTCCTGAAACAGGAAAAACACAAGATGCGAAAAGTTCTATCCGATTAAGCCTGTGTGGCATGATTAAGCTAATCCGGGTCAACACTTTACGCAGAGTCCATAATGTTGGTTTGCTCGCGAGACGGCTCATTTGTCTTTGTTTTCAGAGCGTAAATGTTACAAATAAAGCAAAGGTTATATCTTTGAAGGTTTTTTTTAAAGCCCTTATTATACCATTAAACGTACGATTGATACCGTTTCTGCAGGAAGCAAGTTGAGATAATTGATAACGCTCTTAATGAAGTATTTGTTAAGGTTTTTATACTCTATTATTATCCAAGGTAAAACAGACTAAGAGGGTCGTGGCAGTCGAAATAAGGCCTTGTTAAATGTGTGAATGTGTAGATTCATATACGAGTCGTCCCACGAGAAAACCAACATTATGGTCTCTGCGTAAAGTACCTACTCGGATCAGCATTAGCATGCCGCGCAGGCTAACCCGGACATACACTTTTTATCTCCTGTGGATTTCTATTTCAGGCAACACTACTCTATACCTATTTCTCGCTGAGTCGGAATGTGTAGGTCCGGATTGCGCAGGCTGATCTGGTTCGACATATTACGCAGCGTCCATAACGTTGGTTTTCTCGCGGGACGGTTCATATATACACTTTCACATTTGACTTACACACGCGTGTTAGAGGCATATGTCACCTTGTGTGGGTTCTGATAAGACTGTGTAGATATATTAGGCTGATAGAATTGTTCAGACATATTTCAGGCATGTACCTGCTGATAGCATTGTTCAGACATATTTCACGTAAGTACATGCTTATATTAGGCTGATAGCATTGTGCAGACATATTTCAGGCATGCACCTGCTGATAG
>JAUELF010281352.1:0-10416 GCA_031471495.1 Clinocardium nuttallii | reverse complement strand
CGATTTTTGGAACTTTGCACAGAAGTGAATGTTTATTTTGTGTGAGTTTATTAACAAATACATATAAAAGAACTAATAAAACTGGAAATAATTTACTTTATAATAATAATAGTTTGCTTTATATTAAGTACACCGAGAATAGGGCAACCCATCCTACTCAACTGTTTGAACATCGTTACATCCAGTGTTGGCAAAACATTTAAAGTTGTCAGATTCATCGATAATAGATCAGCCGTTAATTATATGGATGTTATTTGTACATCATACGTTTACACATGATATACCATCGTTATTCGTTGTATGGCCCCTATATCATATACGTATAGTAAACACATTATAAGAAATGACCAACAACGTACATCAGCATTAGGCATACAATCTAGAATGTCAAATGTGTGCATTTCCACGAGAAAACCAACATTGTCGACTCTGCCTAAGTATGGAGCCAGAACAGCTAAGCATGCCGAGCAGGCTAACCCGTACAGACACGTTTCCTCCTCCTGTGGTGTGTGTGTTTCAGACATTATTTCTCTATATCTCAGAGACGGAATGTGTCTGCCAAGAAAAGTATGCTTGGACAGCGCAGCTTATCTAGTCGATACATTACGCAGATGTCATAGTGTTGGTTTTTCGCGAGACGGCTAATACATACATTCGGATATTAATAAATAACATGACATTACTGTAAACAACATAGACGAATCACATACAGGTTTTATGACTAGATAGTATCAATAGAGGCTGCTTTTGATATTGTACTGCAGCTTATTCATACTTATAAACCTGGTATTAGTTATTTATATAGATTTGTCAAAAGGCATTTGATTTATTGTTCAGAGATACATTAAGAACATGTCCTTCAACGAATGGAATTAATGTCAACATGTTAAGTACCCCCTAGCTATGTACATTGAGCGTAAATATTGTATACGTATTGGGAATAAGAATACACAGCCTCTAATACCTTACGTACATGTAGGTACGATCACTGTAGTCCCAACACTTTTAGTTTCATCATAAAGGAATTCATATCATTTCTTTAAAACAAACGTCTTTCTGGAACATCAATGAGGATGGACACATCTGAGTATTTAACGTGTTGTATATGCGGGTAGCCAATTGTACAAAGACTGTTTTAATTTACACAGAAACTTATACGCTATCTCACTTTATTATGATCTTTCAGGAATCACTATTGACTTAATGAAAACTGAAATAATTGTCTTTAGAAATGGAGGACCAATACAGTAATATGAAAAATAGAATTATACAAAAAAGAAAAAAAAAACATAAATATACACAATTATGAATTACTATTTACACACAATATATCTTAGACTAGTATGGTTTCAATCAAATCAAACAATGTGTAAATTAAATATTTGAGAAAATTAAAAAATATGTGATGATATATCGCCGAGTATGGGGCTATGAGTATAGCGAAGTAATATAACAAGAACAAATACGAGTTTGAGTTGTTTTTGTAACTACTTTTAAAGAGTTTTGCTTTCTGTTACCAACAAGGTTGTTTTGTTGGCATGCGAACGGTTACCACTATGGTTTACTTATTTTAGTAAGTGTATTAAATACTGGTGTAAAATGATAAAATATATCATAAAAGATGTTATAAGATGCTATAATGTGACAAGATGAAATAAAACTATCAATTTGGCTACCCATATCAACAATATAGTGTTGCAATACAGATTTAGATTCGTATCTCACAATAAATTTGAGATATCAAAGGCGGGCAAATATTTTAAAACTTGATTGTTCGACTTCTTAAAGCAAAACTCGAGAGCAAATAAAGACTTTTCATCACAATGTGATATATGCTCTACTGGCATGGATATGACTTGTTTTCGCAAGGAACCAAGCTGTCATCAATATTTAACTACCATCTACGTTTGATGAAGATAGGATAGTAAATGGAGGCTCTATTGTGTTTACATTCTGTTTTATAGCAATTTTGACTATTTCAAGGGCCATAATCATGGCATGTCATGCATCAGCATCTGGCTGATTTTTTCAAAAGGAACAATAGCATTATTGACAATATCAAGGAAGATAAGTTGGTCATGCATGCGCGGATCTGGCTGGTTTTCAAAAGGAACCGACCTCTAATCAATATCAAACTACTATCTAAGTTTTGTAAAGATCAGATAGTAAATGGAGCCTCTTTCGTGTTCACAATCTCCATTATAGCCATTCTAACAATTTCAAGCGCATTAAGGTAGTGGGACCGTAATGGGATATATTTCACATCAGTTAAAGGTTTTTATTTATACCATCTATATAACACCACTGCAAAGCATTAAACTTGAAGAGTTTGAAGTGGAAGTTTTCATTACGGTCCCACTACCTTAATTAAGTCTTGTATAAGCGGATCTGGCTGGTTTGCGACAGGAACCGATCTATCATGGATATCTAACTAATGTATTTTTTGAGATATGATAAAATATTAAAAATGTTCTGATTATTTAAACAAGAGCATCGTCACAAACTTTGAGATCCAGTGAGTATCCTAGAAATTAAAGGACAATAACTATGAACAATACCGACTTCAAAAGTCCGCAATTTGATCGTTTCGATAGTTATATGATGAACATCATCAGAAGGTCGGTTTTGTGTATCAATCATATAACTTCATTCATGTCTACGTAATGTTGTGCTGCATTCATTGTTAGTCGACTTTACACAGGATAATAGAACTGTACTTGTAAGGTCTTTGCGCCATTTACCGTGTAGGCCACTATCAGTTGATAGTTGGAAATATTTGTTCGATGGGGAAAGTCCAGAACGTGAACATCGTCCATGTATACCTACAATGTAAAACATTTTAAATCTTCAGATTGGTTTATTTGAATCAATATTTCAATGGAGTATTGTCTCGATTGTGATATTATATTGAATTGAGGAAGCGTACCAAATTGCCCGACGACTTTTCTCAAAACCATGAGCAAGGTTTTGTTAATCTTATCTGTTTTGCTGGAATGTATTCAATAATTCGAAGTAACGAAGTTTGTACTGGGTCCTCCACGGACTCATGGGTGATATATTGAGACGTTCACCTCTTTGTATTGTTATGAAGTGGCTATTGAAAGAGTGTTTGTACCTATAACTCATTCCCGTTACAATAGTGTCGACATGTACGATTTGGGAAATCATTTTACACACTTGCATAAACTTAGTTCACAAAATATACGAGAGTGTATACATGCTTCACATAGTATACCAATGTGAAAATTATTTACACATGTGCGTGTACATAGTTCACACAACAAACGAGTGTGGTAATGGTTTACCCATGTGGGTATGTATAGTTCACATACTATATGAGTGTAGAAATCATTTAAACACTTACGAATACATTGTACATAGTTCACACATTATATTAGTCTGGAAAACATTAGCACATGTGCGTGTACATAGTTCACACAATACACAAGTGTGGTAATGGTTTACCCATGTGCCTATACATAGTTCACATAATATACGAGTGTGGAAATCATTTACACACTTGCGCATACATTGTACATAATTCACACATTAGTCTGGAAAACATTAACACATGTGCATGTACATAGTTCACACACTATACCAGTGTTGAAATCGTTTACACATGTGCGTATACATAGTTCACATAATATACGAGTGTGAAAATCATTTACACACTTGCTCATACATAGTTCACACACTATATTTGTCTGGAAAACATTTACACATTTGCGTATACATAGTTACACTGAATACCAGTGTGGAATTCCTTCACACAGTTGCGTTTACATCGTTCACACAATATACGAGTGTAAAAATCATTTACATACAATGTTCACAAAATATACGAGTGAGGATATCATTTACAAAGTTGTGCAAAAGAGTTCAGATAACTACAATTATTATCACCCTCTGAAAGGGAAATGTAATATATGTTTAATATAGAAATATCAAATATAATTAAATAATCAACTGCATTTGCAATAATTATTGAGTCGATATAATTAGATCGTACACAGGCATCGGCGGCATATGGGTGCCAAACTCAAATTGATTGGTGTTTTCCTATTTCTTTTGTTAAATATTATATATAAATGTTCATCATATTTAATTGTAGTTGTGGGAACTATGTTGTGCCCTATGTGCCACGACCAACCTAAAATAAAGTTAATAACACGAAAATTTACATGTAACTGATGGAGTTTTAATTATTTACTTACAAGTATTAATGTCTAAATCGAAGAGGGGCTAAACATATATATGCTGTTTATATGCAGTATTGTAAGTGGTGTTGACACTACCTTGACATCGATCCGTATACTCATATTTTGGATTTCTAACCATTTTTGAGGATACAAATGAACAAGAGAAAAAAGAAGACAATGATACAACTATACCGCTCACCCGATTTAGAGAACCCTATAAGTTTCCAAAGGTGCTGCTCAACACGTATACGGACAATTCGTGCGACACCTAATGGACATGTTTTGCAATAGTTCAAAATAACTTGAACACACTTGGTAGAGAGTCACATAATGAACTTTCAAGTGTCAATTATATAAACACAAAAGGAAAACATACCCATCCCTGTAAGCCATGTTGTACAACGGAACGGAATAACTTAAACAAATTTGGTAGAACGTTATTCAAAAAACACTTGTGCCTACATATTCTTTAAATACGGCCGGTACTTTCGGACAAGAGAATTGCTCATAGTTTGGCTATATACAAATAAGGGGGGAAACGCCCCTTGGATTTGAACACATTTTACCAATACAAAAAGGGTGTTTGATATGATTTTGTTTTAATTTAATTTTGAATACTTATGAACAAAAGATGCAAGATAAAGTTTGCCAAAGGGTCATCCAAGAATCATTGCGCACAGTGAGTTTCTATTCCGGCTAACACGTTTGATAAGAACGTTTTGAAAACTTCTTATTTATGTTGCCATGTCAATCAGAGTTGTCCATATATTTAAATTATTTGAACAATTTAGAAAGAGGACAACTTAAGGAAGATTCTCGTTCATCAGTCTTAATTTGTTCCATTGCGTTATATATAAAAGGGATATGAGAGTTGTTTGTGGGAAAATATGAGACGGAAATACGACGACGCCAATTTCAATTATCTGAACAATTAAGAAAGAGGATTACTTAAGGAAGATTCCCTTTAATCAATTTGAATGTGTTCTATTGCGTAAATAGTGTTTTGGCAGTTGTTTGTTGGAAAATATGAGTCGTAAATACGACGACAACTGCCGTTGAATGGATCTAAATAATTGAACCCGCACTTCATGTTCATGTTGTTTAGAACTTCACGTTTACAAAACACAAACAAACTACCATTGTATGAATGATTAATGAATAGAATATTTACTAGTGGTAGAGTGTGTGTCTTTTATCAAATTTGATTTTGAATTATTTTTAAACAATATTTACATAAGTTAGAGGCTTGTTTGACGTCAAACTACTGCCTGTTGAGCAATACCAGACAAGAAAAAGAAAACTTTAACTTACTTGTATATTTGTAGGATTTATTTTACCCTCAAATTTGTAGATTGTTCTCTTATCGGTGACTGTACTCGGGCGCTGTATTTCTTCGCCCCAGATTCCATAATATACCGAGTTAAAGATAAATTTGCCCTCAATTGTTCGCATAGCCAAACGGAAACCTATGTTGGGATAGTCTGTCGCCCTAATGTTAATTACCATTTGATTACTGGAAACAAATTTAAAATATAAATATAAGCACAACCTCGTACCAATCTGAGAAGTTTGACGCGTCACCCTTGTATGCGGACATTCCTATTAAATTATGTAAACAAAGCCGACATGGCCATCGGTAGATAATGGTCAGAAACAAAAATAGAGTGTTTGATTTTATATCTTTTTGATATCATTTTTAATTATAGGTATGGACAAACGTTACGAGCTAAAGTGTTGATAGGATCGTGCAGATCTAAATTTTTGGATTACGACTTTATATACTCGAGAAATTGACAAAATCATATGATATTGAATCAATGTTGTAAGTAGCATAGTGTGTATATCAATTAAGCAAACCGTTATTAAACAATTTAGTTTGCGGATTGTGTATAAACAAAAATACAGAAAGGATACATATCATATTTTAACTCAATATTGAATGGTCAACACATGTATGAAACAGTTGTATATGACCGTAATATATGTTGATGTATTGCTATGGTATTGGTAGGCATTTGGATGTTGCAGTCGTCTTCACAGACGAAGTTGCAGTTCGTCGATAACCTGAACCAAGACAATATTCCATACAAAATAACTTTCATGTTGAACATTTATAAATCCCCAACAACCGTTTTATATACGTTAACTTTGTTCTCGTTTATCGTTTGTTTCTTTTTGTCTGGGGGGGGGGGAGGAGGTTTCTGTATATAGTAAATACTTAAATGAACTTGCGCATGATAACATGAAGTGTAGCATCAATAGCTCGACCTACATAATACCTACGTTTAAGAGTAATTAGAGCTACTTATATCATACTTTAAACGTGCATTGTCCATTCCAATAATCACATATGCCAAATATTTACCTGCCTCCATGATGATCTACTTACTCGTTTGATGGATTCTTGCGTTGCAAACCATACCCGGAGTTGAAGTACAGGACAACTGAAATCTCGGGCATTGTTAATGGAGGTATTTTAAAGAGAGCCTTGGCAGTCTGAAAAATAAAAGGATGGCAGATTGATTGCTTTGCGTTTTATGCCGAGTTCAACATTTTGTTAAGACAATTTACATGTTCTACTTTTTCATTTATGCTGTTATCCATCAGACTGCAATAATGATAAACACACCCCTCTGAAAGTCAAGAGGGTAGTCATAACTGTCATGTACCCGGTCGTGTATCGAACTTGTGACATAACGTACCCGAGACCCAGCACTACCTATCCATCACCAAGGTTGTTACACATACATAGTGTGAGGCGCACTTAAATACTGAACATTGTTGTGTTGCCTATGTCATTTTAAGGACGGTAGACAACGGTTCCAAAGTCAACATTATCTATAAACCGTTTTTCGGAGTCACTACGTTTCTAATAACGCAGGTAAATCCGCTTTAATAAAGCACAACCATAATACATAGTCTAAAGCGGAACAAATAGATCAAAGCGATGTTATTCCTTTGTGCTTGAATTAATTTGTTACGGGTATATTTGCCACGTCAAATAAAAACCAACCTCCTTAAATAAAAGACAGGTATATTCAAAGTTAATACATAAACCGGCGATATTTTAAAAAAAAATCGTTGTTTTTTCACCAGTGAAGTCACATATGCGTGTGTGACTAGATGGCGAACAAGGATGATTCGTATTAGACTGCGAGGGCTTATATACATCGTAGATGGATGAAGGGACTTGAATGTCGTTTTTGTATGAAGCGGTGTATTTATTGCGAAAATACAGTTTGCAAGGTTCAATTATAATTAGTGACCTTTTATGCTTGCAGACACGGTTTCACGAAGCAAAGCATACTAACGTATCTGCAGCAAACACCTACCGAAAACATTGAGATAACAGAACAAATGGTCCTTTAACTATGATGTTTTTAATTCTATTCGTACATTGCATTTCATTTAAACACACATTTTCTTTGGACAATTTAGTTCTGGACTAAATTGGATTAAACAAAAAACAGAATAGAATAATTCTGCTCCACTACACTCAGTATACACCTTACCTAAGCTGGTGCGGACCTACTTCCACACAGTAGCTATGACAAGTATGTCCGTATAACCTTTGCTTAATAAGAAAGTGTTCACTTAAATGTTACCTTAGCTAGGGTGGAACTAATTACATCCAGTAGCGTTGTAATGTGTTCCCATATAATCTTTGCAAAATTAGGAAGTGTTCACTTAAATCTTACCTTACCCGATGCGAAACTAGCTCCGTACAGTTGCTAGGAGTTCCCATATAACGTTCTCTTAACTCATACCTTAACTAACGGTAGACAACCAGTCAATTAATTTACACGAAGTTGCATGATTCGATGACTAATTTTAACACAATGTATTTGAGAACTAACACAAATGCTTTCATTACTCATTGATTTTGTTTGCATGGTTGTAAAATATGAATATTCATTAGAATTATCTGTTACTGGAATCATTATTATATACCTCTATTCCCCTGAGACGGAACAATGTTGGTGGTAACATACCAGTCTAATCCTCTTTATCTCGTCCTCTTGCCTATAACTTTACCTGATCGGATCACGGAAAGATATGTATAACATTAATGATTTAACAACTGCATCTGTACTCAATATTGGTAATTATGAAGGTTCATCTATAAAGCACATGCCAGACATGTGGATTTCTTGACAGGTGTACTTATCAGTAAAGTTAACCACCATAACCTAACCGGCTCGATCACGTAACGATGTGTATAACCATCTTTTTTAACAACTGTACACCTTCATATGTACTCCACACATCTTTAAGCAAATGTTTCTCGCCACCTTACCGCATGTTAAGCATTTTCTCATAGAATACTTTATTGAATGATAAATTGTGGTTTAACACCGTGTTTAAAAGTTTTTCAGTAATATCACTGCGACCAGTTCATCTGGTGTGTTTCCAGGTTTTCTTAAACCAGTACTCACACAACAATTTTCCCAATCAACTGGCTGCTTTTCCACATAGACTTAGCCCATTGTCGGAAGACGAATGACGCATTGACTTATGTCAAACGTCGGAAAGAAAGTTGGCCGAACCGGGATTCGACTATAGTATGGCGTACTCTGGGTCAAATTCGTGATCTATTGATTTATAGCCCTTGTAATTACCATTAAAAAACCTGAAAACTATATATTTTCTCACAGCAATTGTTCTACGTTTGTATTAAGGAGACGTGTTTTACGATGACCAACCAAGCACAATTAACTTAAATGAGTTTTCCATATATATGGCAAGAATCATTATTGGTCCTTTTACATGTAATCGTTCATAGAATAATATGGCATTGGGTAATCTGTACTTTTTTTTACGTAGGCAATCCTCTTCTACGCTGAATCAAAGTATTGGTCAATATAAATGAAGCGTATATATCCCCTTTCTAAAACACCCATAAAACAGTCAACTCTACAATAAATATCATGAAAATGATCTGGGTTTTTTAATTTTGTCATGGTAACCTAGAGAAAAATGCATACAAATGATACCCTTTTTCAAATTTTCTATAAAAATACTACACATTCTTCTTTCTTGGTTTTGAGTTACAAATGACGTTCAAAACAAGGCATTCGACTACAACTGAACATCGATCTCATTCGATAAGTGGGAATCTGATAATAAAGTTTAATAAACAGGCTATCATTGTCTTGCCAAAATAATACTTATTCAATCTCACTGATACTAACTTCTGATATAAAAGACACTGTTTCAGACGGTTCAGTATCGTTTATTGATTGATTGATTGTGGTTTAACGCCGTTTTTAACATGTGTTCATTCATATCACGGCGGCTAGTCCACCTACAGACGTATTTCCTGTTTTTTCTCACACCAGTACTCCACAGATGGATTTCCCAAGCAACTGGCTGATATACCACATATACTTAGCCCATTGGTGGAAGACGAATGACGCATGTCGCATTTACTTTTGTCAAAGGACGGGAAAAAGTTGGCTGAGCCGGAATATAAACTCACAACCCCTGGATTGCCAGCCCGCGTCGCTACAGACTTAGCTACCGTGGCACTGCTTGACATCGTTTAATCACAGTTTTAAAAAATTCAATTTCACAACTCAACTTTTTCTTCGCCAATGTCGGTATCAATAAATTTCAAACAAAAACATGTTCAAGTGAATCAACGAGCTGTATAGCATGAAGTCTACATTGTTTGCTTAAAGATTATCTTATTATTCACAAAATATTATAACATGAAACATGGAGTCACCTAGTTTTGAAAACGGGAGAGCCTACTTAAGGGTTTTCAGTGCTGAAAGGGTTAGCAAAGGGTTAGCAAAAAGTAGCATCCTATTCCGTCAGATTCATCTTCTTACATCACAAAACAGTTAGACAGCAATACAACACATATCCTAACATATTGCAAATAAAGGAAAGCTTACCGGTTGAAAGACGTCCTCTGTCATTCGGAGTTGGAAGTAGGTGAAACCTGCTTGTTGGATTTGGTTTATAAACCAAGATTCGGACAATGCCTTACATTCACGTGTCAGAGGATTGACCATGACCCCTCTTGACTGAAACTTGTCCCAATATTCGATAGCACAGCCAAGTCCAAACAGATTACTTGTTGTAGATTTCTTTTGAAATTGTAGATTTCTCTGATCCGCATACGTCAGTTGGAAACCAGCGAAGAGCAGAAAATGAATCTCAAAATAAATCAGCAAATCCATTTTGGAATTATTTGAAATTATCTTTT
>JAUELF010281341.1:0-10416 GCA_031471495.1 Clinocardium nuttallii | reverse complement strand
GAACTGGCCGCTCCGATTTGATTGAGAAATTGTTAAAAACGGCGTTAAACCCCAATCAATCAATCGTATCCAACAAAGGGTCAATCAGATGAAGCCAAAACATAATTGCAAAATCATGAGATAGAACAAACATACAAAGAAAAACCTCTTGGTGTACATATAGACCCTTAACTTAACTGGAAACATCATGTTGAACACACACTCAAGAAATGTAAATCATTATAATACCTACTTCCAGAATTAAAAGGTTTGTAAATATACATTCAAGGAAATTCGCTTCAATGCCTACATACTTCCTCATATTGTTAAGACAGTGGAATTGAAAGATTTGTCTGATTTTCAGATTGCAGATGGCCTTTCTTACATGGAGAAAGAGAAATTCATCCACAGGAATCTTGGCGCGAGGAATATCCTTGTTGGTGAAATGAATAAAGTAAAAATAGCTGGCTTTGGTATGACCAAGTGTGCTGATGATCCAGATTTTAATTTTAGACGAGGTTAGTAATCAAAGTAGTTTCATTGGTACTTTCAAGAAATCCGCCGTTAGCGTTGTTGGAAACATTGGAGGAAAAGGAGAAATTGCTCTTAAGGAATAGTTTCACCTTTTCGTACAAAGCTTATAAATATATATCCATATATCATTTCCGATTTCTTGATGTTGTAATAAAAGTTTTCCCCATTATCAATTGACCTGTTGATCTGTCTTTGAAGGCTTAATCCTTTCCCACATACATCAAATCCGCAACAGAAGACTTTTAAAAATATTTTGTAAAAAATATGGAAACTCAATTTTCCTTCCATGAGAACTGTATTTGACACGGACCTTACGAATAATTGATCTTGTTGTTACAATCACCTTTGACATATTTTAAAACAAAACTTTGTTGCCACCAAGGGGCATTGGCGTTTCACGAACGCTTCTTGGCCTCAGATGTTTTCAAAAGTCATTTGCACTAGCATCATTCATCTTCCCTAACTGCCCTAAATGACTTGGTTGAGAGGTAGTGTGGAGTACAGTAGCGAGACAACCTGGAAACGCACATTTAGGTAAACTGGCCTATGATGTAACTGAAATACAGTTGAAATAGGATCTTAACATAACAAAAATCCAAATTCACATGTAGTTAATGCCATCAGCTCTTTAAGTGTCATATTCGGTTTAGGGATCAAAGGATTTAATATGTTATGTTTTGTTTGTTTTATTGGAGTTTTACGCCATTTTCAACGTTAGTTCAGCTATATCACGGCAACAGTTCACATATTAATGAACCCTTTGTAAACAAACCAGTTTTAGGCTAGGAAATGTGCCTTGTCCATAGGCACTCCACCATGATCACAGCGACTGGGGATCAAACCAAGGATGCTTTTATATAGTAATGAAATTGTTTCAGGGTTAAAAATGGCCATTAAATGGATGGCGCCAGAAGTTTTACTTTACAACAAGTACAGTACAAAGGCAGACATTTGGTCCTTTGGTATATTAATGATGGAAGTATTCACTCATGGAAAGGAACCTTATGAAGGTACTGTATTCTTTTCCTTTATTTTAACCCTCTCCCCCACACAACAAATCTGCAGCAGATGACTGAAAACATCCATGAAAAATAAAGGAAAATCTTTGTAGAGTCGAAAACATTGTGACAAAGAGTGAAATTTCTCCTTTTGCAACAATGTCATCAAAATGCATCTGCAATAGGGAATGGGTTAAACTTATTTATTTTACATATTAATCACTCTTGATGCCTTCGTCCTACAAACAGCACCAGAATCTTTGCCGAAAATGTTTGGTCATCCAAAATGTTTACTTCTCTCTCAAAGTAAAGCTAATCAGGACTTTTGGTTCCTAATAAAAGCCCTCCATGCTTTAATAAGCCATATAGCTCAATCAGTGACAATCAACACTATCAGTCCAGGGGTCAAGAATTAAAGTCCAGTTTTGATCAATCTTTTCTATGATTGACTGGCTCATTTATCCTTTACTTATTCTACATTACTTGCAAAAGTGGCTACAGCCCAGGATAAATAACTTATTGAAGATCCAGATCCCCCTGCACTTTGACTCTAGTCTGATCGTAATCATCACTGTTTGGTACATATTCTAACAAGCATCCCAAAAGTCAATAGAGATTGATTAGCCCCGACTGTACAAGTATACAATTTAGTTATAATTTAAAAGTCTGAAAGTCCATATTTGTATGGTGTGGCCCTATATAAGTAGGGATATTGCTGGATAGGGATATAACGGAAAAATGACCTTAGGATGTATTGATGTAAATACTATTTATGATCAAAGAAACATATTAAACTACTTCATCTTATTTTATGCAGGTATGGGAAGCAAGGAAGCCTTTGAAAATGTCCAGCAGGGTTACAGAATGCCACGTCCAGACATCTGTCCAACAGAAATTTACGACGTGATATTGTCATGTTGGAGCACGAACCCTCCATCACGACCGTCATTTGACTTTTTAAATACTTTCTTACATGACTGGCAATCCCCCTCGTGACAGAACTTAACTCCTATGATAAACCCTTGAGGCATTTTGTGAAGTGAAGTAAATGTTAGACCATGTCCAGTGTTTCCAGTGCAAGCTTCTTTCCGGATAAAAACAAGTAGTTCCTGAGTTCTACAATGATGCAGATACAGAAGCTTGTGAAAAAGTCTCGTCTGAGGGATTATTGTTTGATACAATAATTCTGTATAGGCGTGCCAGTGCAATGAACTAAGGATGTGTTGATAAAATGTTAAACTCTTAATCAGAGTTGACCACAGGCCACACAGTGTTTTTTGTTTTAACCCTTTCCCACATACAACAAAACTGCAGCTGACAACTTGTTAGAAATAGGAATATTCTCTGTAAATGAAAATATTTATGTTGGATAGAGTTGAATACATTGTGGCAAAAGGAGAAATTGATCATTATGAACCATTTTCCTTTTCCACAATGTTTTCAAAGTGGTTTGCTGCAGAGGCATGTTAAGACACTTGAATGTGGGAAAGGGTTTAGTTACTGAGGTTGTATACGAGTAGTGTATAGCAATCTGAAGTCCTTTTGGTGAAGCTAGCATATGAACAGTCATACCAGAGTCTTAACAGTCCACCTTTATTTTATATAGATATACAAACAGCTTTTGACAAAAATAACCCTAACTTAAAGTGTATGCCAATGTAACTTTATGCCTTTCCCACTTACAACAAATCAACAGCAGATGACTTCGAAAACATTGAGGTGAAAATTAGAAATCTTTAAATGAAAGTATATTTATTGAATAGAGTTGAAAACATTGTGCCAAACGGAGAAATTGCTCATTTTGAGCAATTTCTTCAATTTGTGGAAATGTTTTCAAAATTCGTCTGCTGCCGAAGCGCCAGAAAGTGTCTTTATGTGGGAAGGGGTTAATTGTTGCAAAACCATAGAGTCAATAAAACCCAAAATTGCTAAATGCAGCTCGTATATAAATATATACATGGAAAGAAACTATATATATTTGTTGACATTATCCAATTGTTACTAGAAGAAGCAGACTTAGTCTGAATGGATGTGCTTTAAGCCTGCAATGACGTAGAACTAACACTGGAAAGAGACATGAGCTGAAGGGGTTTGAAATGCTCACTAGGAAAGATACCTGGACAAGCTAAAGGACTGTTTTATATGTACATATAGGTGTAGTGCTGTGTCCTTCAAATTGTGATAACCTTCGACTCTGTATTTAAAATGTGTGCTAACTGTTCATGCAGTAATCCTAGAGTAACCTTTCTTGGATGTACTGTACCTGTATATTTGAAAACAAACACACACAAAAGATGAAACTATATAAGGAAAAGAAAAGAACAAACAAAATTATAGTTTTGGGGAAGAGCATTAAACATTAACTGAAAAAGAGGAATTGTTCAGTATTTGTGTTTCCTGTCTTGGTTATTAGTTATTGGTTATTGACAGCCAACACTCTTGGTGAATAAATCTTTTTTTCCACAAGTATTAAATAATGTGTCTGTCTTTGCAAAAAGATTTAAATTAGTAAGTGGTTTTTATAAATAGAATCTTCTTTTCAACTTGTTATTATTATTATTTTTTTTTTTTTACATTAAAAGGATTAAATTTAGGGCATGCACAATTGGGAAACTTTTTTTGTGTGTTTGAATACCACAATTTTCTTCATCTACGCAAAACAGTTTATTTTCACAAACAGTATTCTGTTTCGTTCTTGTTTTGTTAGAAATATGAGAAAATACGAATGAAAACTTGGACTTACTCCTTTCTAGAACTAGAAATGGGTTTTATAGTCATTTATATTGTAACCAGACGGTCTAGATAGGGAGGAGTAAATTGGTAATTATTTGTCCAACAATATCTCACTTATAATTAAGTTAACCCTTTCCCACATATACACGCTTTCTGACACCTCTGTGTGAGAGGACTTTGGAAAACATTGTAACAAGAAGGAGAAATTGCTTAAAACAAGTAATTTCTCCTTTTATCCCAATGTTTTCCACTCTTTACTGTTAATACACCTTTATTTATAGAAATATTCAAAGAAGCCTGCTGCAGATTTATTGTTTGTTGGAAAGGGTTAAAACCTATGTTGTGGGTTTTAAGGTAATCGTCTATCTGAGACGATTTTTTTGAGTTCCCAAAACATAGGGTATAAAGATTGAAGCAAGTAAAATATGCACTTTATCTAGATCTTTGTGTTGAGTTAACCCTTTCCTATATAGATAAAAAATAAATGTTGAAAATGGAGCAATTTGTCTTTTTTCCACGATGTTTTCAAACTTCAATAATTTGCCCATATCCCCAGGACACCCTAAAATGTTTTCGAAGTTGTCTGCTGCAGATTGGTTCTATGTTGGAAAGGGTTAACAGTTGTTTATTTAAATCCATTGTCCGCTTCATTGTAATGACTATATAGATATATGTAGGCAGCTTATTCACTACACAGGTTGTATTTTTCGGATTTTAAATGGCCAATGATTTCAGGTACAGTGTTATTGTATACCTACTGTTAATGATGTTTTAAATACGTGTTTAAACTTCTTTGTTTTTAGACCCAGACTCATGAAATCTTAAGTGGACACTACGATTCTCAATCATACTTTGTCTGCTGGAAATTTTTTTAGAAAAGAGAGTAAAACTTTTTTGTCTTTTTAACCCTTTTTCCACATGAAATACGCTTTCTGTAGCAGACGACTTTTGAAAACAATGTGACGAAAGAAGAAATTGCTCAAAACAAGAAGTTTCTCCCTTTTGCCACAATGTTTTCAACGCTATTCAGTAATTATACCTACATTCATAGAGCTTTTCTGTGTGTTTGTCTAGATACTTTCAAAGTCGTCTGCTGCAGATTTGGTGTATATGGTAAAGGGCTAAATGATGTCAGCTGCAGGTACATCAAAAGGTGTTTCTATCAAGGATAATTTACCCAGAGGTCTGCCCTCTTCTCTTTTCCACAGCAGGTGATGAATCAGATCTTCTTTAGATTTCAGATTATGGGCATTCAAACAAGGAAAAACCATTATTTGTGTTCAGAAAATATTTTTCGTCTTTTTTTCCCCCTTTTGGTATACATAAACACTTTAGATCATCTTCGCTCACATGACTTCATTTTTTGTCTTGTATCTCCTAATCCTTAACCTATAAACATGAGCAAAGCCTCATTAGAAAGGGTATTGTAAAACCAATGTGAACTTAATTTGTTCAGTGTATAGCAGTGACATATAAGTACATGTCTCTGCATATAGTTACCATGGTTTTACATGTGGCTTTAAGATCATTTATAAATATGTTTATAAATATTTTCAAGAGAGATTTTTACCCTTTTCCACATGTAGACACATTATTTTTACCCATCTGCAGCAGACAACGTTTGAAATCTGTGTCACAAGGTGTAATTGCTCATAATGAATGTTATCAACTTTATCTGATGGTCTGATCATTTATAGATATTTTCTAGTCTTGTCTAGATGTTTTTAAAGTGGTCTGCTGCAGGACGACTTCTGAAAACTTAGTGGCCAAAGGGGAAATTGCTCAAAACAAGCAATTTCTCCTTTTGCTACAATGTTTTCAACTTTTCAGTAATTTATTCCTACAATTATAGAGGTTTTCCATATTTTTTAGTAGGCATTTTCAAAGTCGTCTTCTGCAGATTTGCTGTATGTGGGAAAGGGTTAAGGATTTAGGGGAGTTCCATTCATCCCATTCATGTATCATCACATCAAACACTTCCTCACAGTTCCAGATACAGGGTGCTACATTCTTCTCTCACCGAACTGACGGGCTTTAGCACTACTTAGGTTGTATTATAGGATATTCAAAGTTATTCCTCCTGCACATAGAACTGTCAGTCTTTTGACTGATTTGTCCGTGAATAGTTCAACACCATGTTTAAGAACACCGACTTCCTTTATGCATTCAACATGAACCCACTATGGATATAGCTGGGTCCGAAACTGTAAAACTTCGAAAATGTTCTCTATGCTCAAACATTAACTCCATGCTCCCAAATAAGGCTTCTGATATGAAGAACAAATTTGCTTCCAACCAATCAGATACTTGAGCACAAATTCTGAGCACAGTTTACTGCTTTTGAAAAAATTGTGGCCAAAGGAGAAATTGCTCTGTAAGAGCTCTTGTGTTTGCCCCACACTGTCTCCAGTGATAAGAGAGATATTGGTGGGAAAAGATCAGTTTACTGCCTCATTACTTATACCTCTGTATACAAGTTTCTAATTTGAGGGTAAATAAGTGGCAAATATAAGAAAAAGATAGCAAGAAAAATTCCCTGTGTCTGTAGCTCTGTTGACTCACTTGAAAGGTCAGTAATCCATTAAGCTCCATCCTTTATCATTTGAATTATAACCCTTTCCCACATGCAACAAATAAGCTGCAGACGACTTATAAAACATTAGTCAAAATAATGGAAAATCTCTTTAAAGGAACATTTAATTACTGAAAAGCGTTATTTAAGTCGTCTGCTGCAGCGGCGTCAAAATGCGCCTACATGTGGGAAAGGGATAAATATACCTTGAATAAATATATCTATGTACCTGATTTATAAGTGAAATTATTTGTGAGAGAGAAATGACCGAAAGGACATCATACTCTGGCTGTATTTGAATTGACAAAGTTAACCCCCCCTTTTCCACATACAAGAAAACTGCAGCAGACGACTTTGAACACATCTCAGTTGAAATGTGGAAAATCTTTATAAATGTAAGTTGAATTATTGATAAGAGTTGAAAACATTGTAACAAAAGGAGAAATATATCATTTTGAAACAATGTTTACGAAAGTCATATTTGCTGCAGAGGCGTCACAAACCATCTGTTTGCGGGAAAGGGTCAAGTTATTGTACCTCAAGCAAAGATACATCAGTGTCGGCCTGAATATAGGAGAAAGAGAATTGTGCATTTAAAATGAAATATATATGTATAAGTTGCCAGGTACAACAAATCTGCAGCCAGCTACTTTGAAAAACAAGTACCGGTAGCTAAATATTTTAATATCTCAATAAACGAAAGTATAATTTTTTTAAAAGAATTGTAAAATTGTGACGGCTTTTGCCACAATTTTTTTCAAAAGTCCTCTACTAAGAGCAAAAAGCACCTATATATGGAAAATTGGTTTACCTTCTAGTTGATATGATTGATGTCCTTAACCCTTCCCCTCATACGACAATTCTGCAGCAGACGACTTTGAACATGTTTTGTCAAAAAATAGAATTTCTAGAATTGAATGGATAACCTATGACTAAAAGTTGAAAACATTGTGGCAAAAGGAGAAATTGCTCGTATTGAGCAATTTCTTCTTGTGATACTATGTTTTCAAAAAGCCGACGTCAGAAAGGGGTTAAACCCATGTGTAAAAAAAATGGAAATTATCTTCAATTTAACAAGTTAAAATGTTATCATCAAATATAGTTTAAAACATTGTGGGAAAAAAAAGAAATTGCTTTTTATGCAGTGTTTGGATGGGTTTTTTTCCAGACTGCAGGTTTAGTTCTGATAGATTATGTAACCCTTTCCCATATACAGGAAATATGCAGCAGTTGAATTTGAAAGAATCTTGTTTTTGTTTTTTTGAAAATCTCTGTAAAAGAAAGTTGTTATTGAAAAAGTATAACAATTTGTGGCAAAAGGAGAAAATGCTCATGTTGAACAATTTGTTTCAAAAATATTTTCAAAAGTCCTTTGCTGTATATGCTTTAAAGGGTTCCAGATAGAGAAATGGAAAAGTGACTGAAAAATGAGTTTTCAGCTGCAGGGGCATCACAAGTCATCCATATCAGGAACAGGTTTTACTAATTCACACTTCTCGATCAAGGAAGACTTGAATGAACGGGCATTTTTGTGAGTTTTTCATGCAAAGCAGCTGTAACTATATAACTGAACTAATATATTGCTACAGCTGCCTTGCTCTGTCATAAGATACATGTTGTAAAAGGCACAGATTTGTATGCCGAACATGAGTTAAGTTCCCACTGTTTGACAGTGTGTTATTATTATTATTATTATTATTATTATTATTATTAAAGGAATTATTGGTTACCCCGGAAAACGGAAGAAAACTTTCTTCATATGCCTGCTACAGCTGTAGATTAAGATCTGCTTGATCAGCCTTACAAGCTGGTCAGAATCCTTAATTGTTTTTATGCTTTATTTGACACTGTCAGGCAAAGGGGCTCTTATGGCTTTTTGCCAATAGTGAGGATTTGGATGAGCCTGTGTGTACATAGTGTCTCATTGGAACCTTCTCTGTCCAACATTACTACGCAAAGAGATTTGGATGAGCCTGTGTGTACAGACTGTCTTATTGGAACCTTCTCTGTCCATCATTACTACGCAAAGAGATTGGATGATCCTGGGTGTACATACTGTCTCACCGAAACCTCTGTTCATCATTACTACACTAAGAGGAGCCAAATAATATTATCTTCAAAATTGAAATGTAGAACAAATTATCCAATGGGAAGAGAAAAGATTCTTATTTCTCCTTTTTCAAAGTCTGCATTTAATGGTTCTCGGTATAAAAGGTCTTACTATTTCCCAAATGCAGCAGACATTCGAAAATATTGTGGCAAAAGTAAAAGTTGCAGATGATGTGCACTTTCTCCTCAGTATTTTCAACTCCATTTAAATAATTGTACATGTATCATAGATATTTTACACATTCTTGTTAAGATGCTTTAACCCTTTTCCACATAATGCAAATCTGCAGCAGGCGACTTTGAAACAAACTAATCCAAAATGTGAAAAATCTCTATAGATGATAGTTTGATTATTGAAATCAGTTGAAAACATTGTGTCAAAGGGAGAAATGGCTCATCTTGAGCAATTTCTCCTTTAGTCACACTGTTTTCACGAGATCTCTGCTGCATATGGGTCAAAATGTGTCTACAATTGGGAAAGAGGTAATTAAAAGTCATCTGAATGTTAAGCGTCGGGGGATTCGAAACCTGGCGTCCCGCGTTCGATCCCAAGTCACGGTACGAAGATCAAGGTGGAATGCACATTGGCTAAGCACATTTCCTAGCCTAGTACTGGTTTGTTTACCCAGGTCTCATGAATAAGTGAAGTTTGTTAACTAATGTTGAAAACGGCCTAAAAAAACAATAAAACAAAACTTGATTGATGGGTGGGAGAATACATTATATTTCTATGTAAAGTATAACAAACATTGAAATGTATTCTTCATGTCACAGTTAAGTTTATATAGGCTATATGTCATAATTATATTTACAAAGAGTTGAAAACATGGTGACAAAAGGAGAAATGGCCACAATGTTTTTAAGTTGTCTCTGCACGTGATTAATTGTTAAAGAAGACTGTCTACAAGTGTTGGCTGAACAAAGGACTGGCTGTTATTATATGTTTGAAATCATTTGTTTTACCCGATGCAGTGGTAAAATACATGTATATCATTCGTCAAGTTTAGACTTTTTCTTTCTCTCATTCTGTTGTGTTTCTCGTGTGTACATTTCAGTCCTTTTTGTTATGTCATGCTATTCTGTTGAAAAATAAATAAAATAGATGTAAACTTAGTCTTCTCCATTTATTTTTTAATTGTTTACCTGATTTGAAACTGTTGGAAAAATAAGGCTATCACACTCTGTCTGGTGATGGCGCTATGGCCTTAGTTTCTGTGTTGTTTACCTGTATACTGAGGCTATCACACCCTGTCTGGTGATGGCGCTATGGCCTTAGTTTATGTGTTGTTTACCTGTACACTGAGGCTATCACACCCTGTCTGGTGATGGCGCTATGGCCTTAGTTTCTGTGTTGTTTACCTGTACACTGAGGCTATCACACTCTGTCTGGTGATGGCGCTATGGCCTTAGTTTCTGTGTTGTTTACCTGTACACTGAGGCTATCACACCCTGTCTGGTGATGGCGCTATGGCCTTAGTTTCTGTGTTGTTT
>JAUELF010281330.1:0-10417 GCA_031471495.1 Clinocardium nuttallii | reverse complement strand
TCAGAGATGGATAAGACAGGTATGAAGGACTACATATTTTAACCATTTTAAACACTTATGCTGCTGAATTCTTGCAACATAAATCCCTTCTCTTGAGTTGTGACAAGTTCTTACGTAGGTTTGAACAATCGATGCAAATTCTTAATAACGTAAGTATTACACATGTGGAAAAGAACCTACCTGCTTTCACACACCCGCATTCCACACAGCAGGCTTTCCAAGCAACTGGCTGCTTTTCCACAATAGTCCTTATCACATTAGTGGAAGACGAATGACGCTTGTCACATTGACTTTTGTCAAACGCTGGAAAGAATTCTGACCGAGCTGGTGTTTGTACTTGAAACCAATGCATTGACAGTCAATGTCGTTACCGAATGAGCTACCGGGGCTCGGCGCAAAGAAATGTACTGATATTTTATTTCAATGTTTCTTCGGTATAACTATTTAGATTATAACGCTAGTAATCATGTTTATATGTGAGTGTGTGTGCGCGACTGGGTGAGTGTGTGTGCGCGACTGAGTGAGTATGTCTTGTTCATACAATTTATTAATTTATTAATACTTATGTTGTATGATGAAACAACTATGTATCGTTTAAGTCAACACAATATATCTATCTATCTATAAATCACTTACTACTACGATTACACTCCATCACACTAAAACATGTCAGTGAGTTAAACAATTAAATCAATTGGCCAATGTCACACACTATACAAGAAAGTTTAATACATCCTAATTGCTACTTATTATACCACCGTTCCGGCGATTGCATTATAGTTGACGTAGATTTATTTAATTAAAGTTTCAGATTTGCAACTTTATTTAATGTTAAGTTGTGCACTAAAAATATCTAATTACAATTAGAAGAAGACTAAAGCATTTAGAACGGTTCCTTGTTCATACGTAACCATGAGTCACTACCATTTACATATTGTACTTGCTGAAACCAGAAGTGGGCTCGAACCCTGCAGCTGGCTCCAAAACTTTAAAAGTGTAATCAGTGCGCAAGTATTTGATTGGTTAGAAGAACATTTCTTCTCCATATTGACCAATCAGAAACCTTTTATTTCGAGCACGGAGCTAATTTCTGAGCACTGAGAACATTTTCAGAGTTTCAGAGTTTCTGACTCTGGTCTCTCGCTCTTGAGTCGCACGCTCCAGCAAATGGAAAATAACTATTTATAATAAGCAGAAGAGCTTTGAAAACGAGTGACGAGTATTTTGGAAAAAGAAGATAAAAAGTTCATCATGAACATTTTCTTAACCTATATACGTAACCGAATAGGAAGCAAAATTACAAAACAATTCTTCACACACGGCACGACGGGCCTATTAGTATTAGAAATGGAAATACATGTATATACAATGTACACATATTGGGATGGTGGAGTAAGACGACTTACTATATGAGGAAGTCAGATGACGTAACTAAGCTTTAGTTACATGAGCCGTTGGCGAGAAGACCAACATTGTGGTCTCTGCGTAAAGTATCGACCCGGATCAGTCTAAACATGCCGTGCAGGATAACCTGGATAGACACGTTTCGCCTTTTGTGGATTTTCTGTTTAAGGAATCATTTCTCTATACCTCTATCCCTCGGAGACGGAATGTGTCGGCCCGGATTAGTCTGCGCTACGCAGATGCCATAATGTTGGTCTTCTCGTGGGACGGCTCATATATTTGGCTGAAAGGTGTGTTTACAAAGTGTTCACTGTTTCTGACTGTGACATGACCATTAAGGAAGATATAAAAAAACGAATTGCATTACAATGCGTACCAGTCCAACGTTGTCGTCATTATAGTTTTGTCAAAACCGAAAAGTTATAAAACAACTGAAGTAAACAAAAACAAGTACCGTTGTTAATTGGTATGAAGCCAACATAATGGGTCATGTTGAAATGCCCCTCATACGACATCTTTCTGCAGCAGATAACTTCGAAAGTTTCTAGTCAAAATAAGGCTAATCTCTTTTAATGAAAACATAATATTGAAAGGAAATTGAAATATTCTTTTGAAAGCAATATTGCAATACCAGATGTTTCTCATTCTGAAATATATATTGTTTTAAATAAATCAAATCGTCTTCTGCACACGTGTCAAATGTCGTCCTCAAATGTAAACAATGTTGATTAGTGTTCTTGTATGTTTTTTGTCATCTGATAGAGAAGTTGATGTCATTAACATTTAAATTTGTTAATTAAAATGGTTCATTATTTTCTAATTCATGTTCTAAGTCAGGTTTCCTGAAGTGAAAAGACAGTTGCTAATGCCTAAGATACATGTACCTATAAATAACGATTAATAAGAATTTGGATGCAAATTTGGAAACAAATACTTTTTTAAGTCTACGCTGATTAGAATGTAACTCGAAGATACGTAGATCTATCCGACCCGCGGGAAAACCAACATTATTGCATCTGCGTAACGTATCGACCAGATCAGCCTGCGCGCTCCGCGCAGACTGATCCGGGCCGACACATTCCATCTCAGGGGAGATAGAGGTATAGAGTAATGATTCCTGAAACAGAAAATCCACAGCAGGCGAAGATGGTCTGTCCGGATTAGCCTTTGCAGCATGCTTAGGCGCATCAGGGTCGACACTTAACGAAGCGTCCACAATTATGGTTTTCTCGCGAGACGGCGCATAATCTGTTTTATGTCTGTAAGGAAAGACTCCTAACGACTAGTAAAACGTGACCTTATGAGTTCAGAACAACGCGTGTCTGATTGTTATCAATAGATTATTCTACGATGTTTATCACAAATACATTATCCGTCCCACGAGAAAACCAACATTATGGACTCTGCGTAACGTATCGACATAAATTAGCCTGCGCAGTTCGTGCAGGCTAATCCAAATCAACGCATACCGTATCAGGGGCATAGAAGTATAGAGTAATTATTTATTAAACTGAAACTCCACCGGAGGCGAAACATGTATGTCCGGGTTAGCCTGTGCAGCATGCTCAGTCTGATCCGTGTCGATACTTTACGCAGAGTCCAAAATGTTGGTTTTCTCATGGGACGGTTCACATGTATGTAGAGATGTGTTCGGGATGGTACACAGTACCTACATACACCAATCGGAGACATATACGCACTCGAAACAGCTGATAAAATTAAAACATGGTAAACTGCTGTGAAATCTCTGTATTCGGTGTACCAATTAGAGAAATCTCTATTTAAATCGGTCATTATTTCAATTAGACTTTAGCAGACGAACCATTTAATGTGTGCCTAGGGAGGGGGGCATGATGCATGTGTAATAAAGATCATATCGCAATATTAGGGAAATACAGAACAGGGTTCTCGCAGACATCAGTGTAAGTCAAAGCAATACAAAAACAACATTCGCAGATGTTATTGTTGACGTTAACATGCAGTCAATGCTTTTTTAAAAACTTTGCAAACTTTAAAAAACCGAAAAAAGATTAAATTTCAATTAGTCTGCAGATTAATACTTCCAACATATAGCAAATCAGCTAAACAAAAACACGGACAAGTCTCTATAAGAGTATGTTTTACTTTTTGAAAAGTTAAAAACATTGTAGCAAAAGAGAGAAATGTTCTCAATAGGAGCGATTTATTGTTTTTAACACAGTTTTCAGAAGTCGTCTGCTGAGGTGGCATCATAAAGCGTCTATTAGAGTAAAATATGTTAAGGGGAATATCAAGAATGTCGAACATGTTCCCGACGGGACTTGCATACGTCATGTGCATTTGATGCTGAGTATAATCTTTATAATATGACACGCGGTTTCGGATCTTTACGCGTGTGCGTACACGCGGTTTCGGATATTTACGCGTGTGCGTACATAGGTGATTCGGTCTCACCAGAATTGTCACCGTCCACGTACTTATACAACAACAAACACTTTTAACCCTTTTTCTTATACGACAATTCTGCAGCAGACGACTTTGAACATTTACTGTCAAAAAATAGAAAATCTCTATAATTGAATGGATAACCTATGGCGAAAAGTGGAACACATTGCGGAAAAGGAGAAATTGCACGTTTTGTGCAATTTCTTCTTTTGTCACAATGTTTTCAAAAAGTCGGCTGCTGCAGAGTCGTCAGAAAGCGTGTATATGAGGGAAAGGGTTAACTTAGAGAAAAACATAATAGAATGTAAATCATGAGTAAAACGTATTTCTGTGTCTATATTTTATTTAATAAATACATAACCAGTACATGTATATTTTTTTTTACTTTATATCAAAGCATATAAGTTATGTATTATACTAAGTTGTCAATAATCTGTGAGATTTAATTAATTGTATCATATATTAAATATATTTGGAGAGTTTACATAAAAAAGAGATTTGCTCTGACTTCATTTACATCTGAAATTTATTCATATTTGGCTAAGTGTAATCATATCTTGAAAGTCACTTTATTCTAAGATCCCTGTAAATAGGGCACACCAAAAAGAAATTATATTAATATTTCTATCATATTCAAATTGCACGTATTGCAATTTCTATTTTCTTTTTTAATATTTTAAAAATCTTCCTGCATCAATTAAGAGTTATACATGAATGCATAGTTAGACAACACATCTGAAAGACGTATTAGATCTTGCCCAATTATTTGATGTCAAAGTTGAGTGACATTAAGACCCCAAATCGCATGACGCGGCTAATTGCCATATCTCCACTTAACCTATTTCATTCAGTCATTTCGATCATTTGAATATCATTGTCAAAATGTTCATGTTATTATTAAATCAGCGCATGTTTGTGAGCACTTCAAAAACAGATAATTTATAATGATGAAAATAAGAAGTTAACAACAACAATACTACTAATATTAATACAACTATCTTCGTGATGAAAATAATATCTTGAATAAAATTGCAATCCGGGTGGTAACCTTTTACTTGAATATACATTGCGTTTAGTCTACAAGTTCGGAAGTTAAATATTTGTAAATGTTCATGTCAATGTTAAAAGCTGTAATTTGATTGGTGGATTTGCTAACGTTTGCGACCATACCATTTCATTGAACGCAGGATTGTAGAGTGGTTACAACTAAACGAACACTGGTGACCGGAACCAAGGCCGTAAAAGCCAATTTAATAGTTTACTTAAAATTCAGGAGTCACATGATCTAATAAGTACACCATTGGTAATCCGAACCTAACACGTACGAGTATGTATATACATAATGCATGCCATTGTACCGTTTATTTGTTTTCACAGATAATTTAGTTAATTTGATACCAAACGTAGATTCCCTGGATGGTTTCCGATTAATGGTAAATGTCCAATAACTGACATCTTTACGACTTTACAGAATATTAATTCCCACACTAACGCTGATTTAAGATGATCGCTGTCCCGGAAAATCCCGGAACAAACAACAATGCAATGGGATTCCATTTGGGCCCGGACACTTTCATTGTTCCTCTGTGTATATATATTACATTATTTAAGGTGTTAACTAATCTAAGTTGATTGTTTTCAGGGATTATCATGTATAAAACAATACAGCAGGAATGCATTATATTATTCAGAGATGGCCCATTTTAGATATATACGGTATTTATATGAATCGAGAAGTAGGTTGAACCATTTCTTTAACGTTTATTGTAGTCACATGAATAAAACATGGCGGCACTTTTACTGCTTCCTATTTTCAACCAGTCAGATCAGACAATACCCTCATGGTGCAGCTGAACGTTACTTGATATGTGACATATTTCTTGTGCGTCTTTCATTCTGACGCAAACAGTGTCGAATCTGTGTTAATATCATTCAGACACATGGCGTGGTCGTCAAATAAAAGGTTCCATCTGTATCATAAATTGCAAGATCATTGCAGTGAGCACTGGAAGATATATTGACTTATAAAGTAGTAACATGAAATGGCAAAACTATTTGAGGATATGACCATTACACGGAGGCGAGAATAGGAACATAATATTACAGGTATGGAAACTGTACAGGCATTTGGCCGATCATTGTTTGTTTGTGTCAAAAGCAACGCCCTAATCCGCATGATAAGTACCGATATATTAATCGTAGTCCTCTCTGCCAACACATATTATGAAATACATTATCAAATATCGTGTTTGGTGATGCTTTTGTTTGTTCGGCGCCATGGCATTTATGTATTAGCTTTGGTAAACGAATTTATTTGAATGCCATCTGAGTTGTGTGAACATGTGCCAAATAAACATGTTAGGGATTATTAATCTTCTCCCTGGCATTTTATTTAGTTTTAATATATATTCAACTTTCTCTGACAAACCGCACAAGAAATCCATAATGTCCCTTCCAATGCACGGTCATGTTTTTATTAAATATAATGAACCAAGCGCCATATTACCTGAACAGGTTCCTCCAATTGGTTAACTTCACAAAATTAGACGTTTTAAAAACCTCTGCCGATGACAAGACAAACCTGTATTTTAGGTGTAAATGTTACTTACTACAAATGAAAAAAGAAAACAACCCTATGTAAACATGTATTTAAAGAGAAAAAAGTAATGTGAAAGTGTGCGTAGGACAATCGTCCGAAAGTCGTGAGCGTCAAAAATGTTTTATCTATAAAAAATTATGAACAAAATATTAATATACATACTTGTATAAAGCATTGCATAAAGGAATGCATGCACTTGTAGCGTCGGATTTAGAGAAAGATAGAAATCACTGGTTCGCCGTTTTGTCAAGTTAGATTTAAGTGGTCTCCAAGACAATGCAAAATTAATGCCGTATTTTACCGAGTGGCTGGTTTTTACAGACAAATTGATATTATTACCTAAGCAAACTGCCAAAATATGTGAGCCCAGACGTCTCACAGTCATGCATGTAGGCGTTTTGACATTAACGGAGTTGCACTATACAGAATACAAATAAAACTACAGTGCATTCGCTATAGATCGAAGTCGAAAGGGAACAATAAGTTACTTTGAATTATCGACGTGTTCGAGTTGTCGCATTATTAAACTTTGTATTGTCATCTTTGTAATTCATGTGTACATTAGTGATGTTTTCAAGACAATAAAGTAGATAATGCTGCTAATACTTGCAACAATACACGAATGGTAGCGATTGGTTCAGAACATTTACGAATGTCTTGCGACCCTATCCCGAGCATTATTATTAATTGGCGATTGCTTCTCGCAAGGGCAATAACAAGGAACTCGTCATTGTGTGAGAGCAAAGATTAATAATTTCATTTAGGGATAGAGGTATAGAGTAATGGTTCGCGAAACAGAAAATCCTCAAGAGGCGAAAGGTGTCTATCCGTGTAAGCCTGTGCGCATGCTTAGGCTGATCCGGTCGACACTTTACGCAGTTACCACATTGTTGGTTTTCTCGCGAGACGGCTCATATCTATTTTATTTTAAATGAACAATGCTTTTATAATCCCACAAATCTCAAAATATTCAAATTATTGACTATTTAATTATTATTTTTGGTTTGACAAGGTTGAGGATGGTTTATTTTAGTGCTGATATATAGATGATAAGTGGAACTCAGCCAATAATATGTAGATGGTGGGGGGTATAAACATCCATTCTAAGCAATGTGAGTGTAGAGCTATATTCACCTATCCCCTATTTATCATAATGATACCACACTATACTACCATAAACAGGCTGTTGACGCAAATAGTTAATGTGGTTGATATGTGAGAATACCAAGCACAAGCTAATGTGGTAATAAACATTGTCAGGAAATGAATGGACAGTAAACAGCAATTTGTCTACCAAGGCGCTAAATGTTGGTCAGGTTTTTGGCATAAATCTCCATTTTCGGAATAATTCGTCTGTCGTTCGAATGTATATTGATGGGTAAACAAATCTACAAATCGCCACATCCTCGGAGACAATCGTAAGTAATTAACTTAAGTGTAAAAGTGCACTGTATTCATACGAATATGACGATGCTCACAAAATGGAATTGATTCAGATTGTTGTGTATGACTTGAGACTTCTATTCGTTTTGAAAGGTAACTGTGTTGGAATATTTTGAAACAAAAGTACGCACAACGCAAATGTGTTATAAAGAAAAGATATTTAATCAGTTGCAGTCACTTACCAATGTCCTTATATTTGGTATTTAATGGCGCCTGTCATTGCTTTTTATGGTATCTGTTATAACTCGAATATTCCAATGTAAACTATTAGCTGTCTCGCGGGGAAACCAACATTGTGGACTCTGCGTAAAGTGTCGACCCGGATCCGTCTAAGCATGCCGCGCAGGCTTACCCGGATAGACAATTTTCGCCCCTTGTGGGTTTTCTGTTTCAGAAATAATTACTCTATACCTCTATTCCCTTGGGACGGATTGTGTCGGCCCGGGTCAGTCTTCGCCGACATTACGCAGATGCCACAATGTTGGTGTTCTCGCGGGACGGCTCAAATTATCACGAACAAAATAAATAGTATTGTAAACAATGTTTTATATGTCGAGATAATTACGAAAATTAAACAAATTCATCACTCCCTATTTATTTATTCCAATGGAATCCCGATGGAAGTGTGTCAATAACAATGTTAAAACCAACTATCCTGGTTCATTTTCCACTCGCCTAGTTACCACGCATCAACAAATACCCTAATTGTTATAGAGATGGAAGAACCCTAGTGGCGTTTTGTACATAATTCATTATCACTCCCGAGGATCATAACCGTATTAGAGAGTATGGAAATTCTAGATCTTATCATAATTACTTTTTTGTAAGAAGGCGCGTCTAGTATAAAGGTCTCGTGCTTCACGTGTCAACAGTAATGTATTAATTCATCAACAAGTGGGAATCTCAGAACCCTGTTCAACTTGAAAGCATATACATTCGAACATGTGTTAAAAGACCGCCTTGAAAACATATACATTCGAACATGTGTTAAAAGACCGCATTGAAAGCATATACATTCGAACATGTGTTAAAAGACCGCCTTGAAAGCATATACATTCGAACATGTGTTAAAAGACCGCATTGAAAATATGTACATTCAAACCTTTGTTAAAAGACCGCATTGAAAACATATACATTCGAACATGTGTTAAAAGACCGCATTGAAAACATGTACATTCAAACATGTGTTAAAAGACCGCATTGAAAACATGTACATTCAAACCTTTGTTAAAAGACCGCATTGAAAACATGTACATGGTCTATATATGTAGATTATTCTAATTATAGAAAGACAATATTTATTTGAGACATCCCACGAGAAAAAACTAACAGTATGGAATCTGCGTAATGTATCGACCCAGATCATGATACACGGTCCGCGCAGATTAATCCGGGTTGACACATTCCGTCTCAGGGGGATAAATGTATAATTCTTAAAATAGAAAATATACAGGAGGTGCAAATTGTCTGTCCGGATTAGCCTGTACGGCATGCTTCAGCTGATTTTGGTCGATACTTTACGCAGATACACAATGTTGCTTTTCTAGCGGGACGGCTTATATGTCATCTTGACAAAAATCGACCCGATGTTTTGAAACAGTGTTGATTACATTGTGTGCTCTATAAAATATGTTCTTAATTAGATGCTTTTCCTGTATAACATTTGATATCAAATAGTTAAGATAATTAAGAATGACATAGTGGTTCCCGTTGATAACTAACAATTAAACGAACCGTTACGTTGACTGTGCAAATAATTGAAATTGAGAATAATCTTAATTACGAATACTTTTTGACAAAAGGCAATCATTCCGGACAAACAGTCAAACAGATTTCTAAAACGTATCTTCCAGTTGACCACAATGCGCTATGAATAAGGGAAGACTTTATAAGGGAATATTTACAATGCGTTACCTATGTACATACACGTCTAAGTGGATGTTTTGATCAAATAACTAGTTCCACGAGACCCAAAAGCTTAACTTGTTTTTAAAATGATTTACAAATTTCACAATAGAAAGGGGTCGATATCTTGGGATATTTATACATACTCCACCTCCAGCGAAAAAATACAAGTTTCTCGTGTATTGCAAAAGAAGGCGGACAATGACAGTTTTGATTATACATATGCAAGGGCGCATATAAGTCTTCGCTGCTCGATGATAACACAGAATTAGATGGTATAACAAATGGAAACTATCTACGAGTATATATGAAAACAACCAACAACAGTTTTTGAATTAATTAAGAGGAAATTATGAGCAATTTTTCCTTTTGTCAAAATGTTTTTAATTCTTCATGTTGTTTTCATATATTATTTCCATATTTTTGCCTTGATGTTTTTTAAAGTTGACTGCTGCAGATTAATCAGATGTGAGAAAGGGTTAACTTTTTTCACATATACGACAATTCTGTAGCAGACGATTTTGAACACATATTGTCAAACAAGAGGGCCGCCGATTGATTATAAGCCCTGGATTGTTCACCTGATTTTATTTTTTTTCACTTTTGCCATATAAGCCCCATAGTTTTCGACCAATCAACATG
>JAUELF010281310.1:0-10417 GCA_031471495.1 Clinocardium nuttallii | reverse complement strand
AAAATGTTTTCCTCCCAGACGCTTATTGAATCAATAGCGTCTGGATCAATGTTGCAGACGACCAAAATGGATGAATTCAAACAACATCAGCGGTATGCTGCAGTGTCGATGTCTGAATTAGATGATTTAGACGAAAGCAAAGACTCGTTAAGTACGAAAAGAACTATAAAACGAAGCGTTAAGTTGTTCAGAGAATTTTTAGGCGATGAAAATGCCAATTTTGAAGAAATGTCAAAGGATGAACTCAATCGTCAGCTGAGGTTGTTTTTTGCATCGATACGAACATTAAAAGGAGATGAATTGAAAGAATCATCGCTTCACGGCTTAAAGTTTGGGATCTCAAATTTTTTGAAGGAGAAATGTGACATTGATATCAAGTGTGACAGTGCATTTTCATCATGTTTGACAACATTTAAAGCAAAACTTGGTGATCTTCAGAAAAAGGGAAAGGGTTCAGTGGATCACAAAGAAGAGATAACCGATTGTGATTTAAAAAGGCTTATGAATCCAGACAGTATTGTGTTTAACACAAACACACCATGTGGATTACAGCGAAAGGTATGTTTCTATCTTGTCGAAAAAAATATAGTCTAGCCATTACTTCAAAATTTAAATACACTTCTATTCTATTCTGATTTTTATCAGTTTCACCCGTACTAACTGAAGGATTGATATATGCTGTTTTTTTAAATGCTTGTGTCTTACAAACATGCATCAGCAAAAGTACACCCGATAAATGGTGTTTAGTTGGGTAAATTGTTTGCTCAATAGTATACATGTAACTATAAACAATAGGATGTGAAAGCCCAAACATATAGTGAAATCCAGCAGTAACACCTTTTTGTATTTATTAATTTAAATAGGTTTGGTTTGAACTGATGTTCCATCTGTGCAGAAGAGGTCGGGAAAATCTAAGAGAGATGAAGAAGTCCACATTTGCTGTATCCACTGATTCCTCTGGACGTGAATTTGTGCACCAGGTCGTTGATGAGGCTGACAAAAACCATGGGTAAGTTAAAAATCAATTTACATTCTTTTGTGTCGATCTATAAAGATTTGTTGTTAAATTGAAAAACAGGAAATGTTGTAAATTGACAGAAATATTTCAATTTTCCTGAATATTTCCTTCGTATATACGGAATATTATGTTGAATCAGGATGTTACACCTCAGTAAGTCTAAAAATAGATTGTTGGGTTCCCAAAATGTTTTCCTCCCAGATACGGAATTTTAATCCATCGTGTCAAAACTGCGCATGTCAATCTGCATGAATTTTCACCGCAAAATGTACAGGCATATAATAATTATTAAATATTCCAGTACTTTCTAAGTTTGTTTATACGTATCAAAATGTAGAAATCAAATGCCACATATTTTATTTATTTCAGCAAAGATTCACGGCCTGATGATACAATTGGAGAAGGACGAATGTACGCTAGACCTGATGACAAGATGTGTCCAGTAAAAAGCTTCAAACGCTATGTACAGAGACTAAACCCAGACCTGGCTGATTTATGGCAGCGTCCAGCTGACAGTTTCTGTGAAGAAGCAGACTGTTGGTACTATAAAGCTCCGCTTGGTAAAAATACTTTAGCCCAAATGATGTCAGACATTTCCAAACTAGCCTCATTGTCTAAGCGGTATACAAACCATTGCATCAGAGCAACATCTATTTCGTCTCTTGATAGAGCAGGATTTGAGGCAAGACACATCATTCGTGCATCTGGTCATAAATCGGAAGCTTCAATACGTAGTTACTCGCGGAGACTAACAGAGACAACACAAAGAAACATGTCTGACACCCTTAGCAGTGCCCTTGTGGGGTCTAACATTACAGATTTCAACCATGATGCATCAGCACCAAAACAACCAGAGATTTCCCTTGAAGAACTTGATGAAATATTTAGTGATGACAATATTTTTGTTCAAATCTCTGAACAAGTGCCTACTTCTAGTGCCAATACTGCAGCAACCGCTCAAAGAAATCAACAACCAGTCGCACAGGTTATGCCAACTACCCAAAGCAACCAACTAAGTGCTACTCAATTTACAGGAGGTCCATCCCAAATTATAAACACTGCATTTGGAAATCTAACACCAAATTACAATATAAACCCAACATTAAACAGTTGTACTGTGCACTTTAATTTTTATGGGAAGTAAATTCAAGTTGTTAAGACACTCGCTACATTGACTGTGATATCTTTACTCACTGTGATAATTTTATGTTAACAATTCTCACTTTGATACCTTTCTGTTTACAATTGTTATTGTTCTGTATATAACATATGTAATGTTATTTTACTTGTTTAAGTTTTGTTATTCCATTGAATTAAATGTGTAACACTTGTCTATATCAATATTGTCAATTTCCTAATTTGTAGTTTTTCGGTATAATAAAATAAATATCACATGCACTTGAGGGTGATAGCAGATATTGTGAACCCTTGAAAAGTAATGTCAACCTCGGCTTCGCCTCAGTTGACATTATTTTCTCGGGTTCACAATATTTGCTATCACCCTCAAGTGCATGTGATATTTACATAATACTCAACTCTCTACATTGTTATTATTCAACTGAATCGTCTAAGTGGATTGGGTTTCAGTATCAAATATAGATTTTAGAACAATGCAAAATGCCTCTTATATAGAGTTTTGGGCCCGTATTCACAAACTGGACTAACGGACTTCACTTTCGTCTGACATCTTTCTGTGGACTCGCGACCAACCGAACTTTCGAAACAGTGTACCGATAGTTCTTATTGCTTACCTGTGGTGTTTTCTTGATATCATGTTATCCCCGAGTCGAGTATCATAATTAACATTAAAGCATAAACGACATACGAAGCTGTCGAAACAATGTCAAACCTATGTTAAAGAACACCTTTGTTTAACTATTCCCTATCGATGGCAAACGCACTTTTAATATACAATAACTCATTTTAAGCATATACGACCCTGTAAATGTACTATACCAGAGAGAGATTGTGCAGCAAGCCAAACGGACATCAGTAATACAGCAAGCAATGTAAATCCGGTAATGTGGCTGAATAGTTTCATGTTTGCGACCGCTCGAAGTCTGAAATAATTTCCAAAATAAACAGGTTTAATACTCAGTTACGTCAATTCTCTTTCAGACGATTATGCAACAGACGAATCTTTAAACTATTTTAGCAAAATGAGAAATTGTAAAAAATGAGGAATTTCTCTCTTCGCAACAGTGCTTGTTTCAAATTCTAATTTCATTTTTGAAAGATTTTTGAGCATTTTGCCTGGTTGTTTTTAAATTCGTCTGGTGCAATATATAATATTCCCCACTAGAACCAAGTATGCATTTAATTAAAACTATCCAACTTGCAGACGAATTTTGATGCAACATCTGTAAACGACTTGTGAAAACACCGAAGCAAAAAGAGAAATTGCTCATTAAGATCAGTAATAAAACATATATTTATAGAGATAGTAACACAAAGGAGAAAAATCAGCGGCTGCAAATTGGTTGTATTTTGAAAAGGCTAAAACGTACTTCCTACATGTAAGTATGTCAGTGAAACATCAACCCATAACGACAACGAGTCAGCGACAACCTATGACGGCTAATACCAAATGCTTTAAACTACTATTAATAGTTTTTCTTCCTTGACGCTCAGAATGGGAGACATCAGTCAGTTATCTCCTTTAATACTCTCTGAATCTAGTTAGGTCCCATCATTTGGTTTCCTCTATTTATATCCTTGGTTTCTTTGCACTGGGTGGTGCACTTATAATTGCATTTTCTTGGCCATCTGTTATGAGATCGATTAGTAATTCCATATTTGTGTTTTTTAAACAATGATATGTAAATTTTCTCGTTTGAATCATCACTTAACACATTTATGATTAATGTGTACAGAGTAATTGCAATATCTCATTTCGAAATAGCGATAAATAAAAAGGATTCCAACTTAAAGGACCTACCAACTATTGGGTATTCCTTGGTCTTGATATGACAAGGGAGATAATATAATTTCACTAATGTCCCTCATTGTATGACTGACTCGCTGGTGTCAGAATAAAAGGGACTAGTTGTACTACCAAAATCCTTTTGAAAGAGGCGTTAAACAATATGAAAAACAACCAAGCATATGGACAACCTATCAGCATATTAAATACCAACCTTGGTACATATTATACATTCATTATTCTTGAACTTAAACTAGAAGTGTTTAATCATTAGTCATAAGTCGCCTTTATGCGTATTGCGTGTGTTTGGGCCAGAACAGAATCGAAACGAAATTATGTTACACATTTTTAAAACCCTTTGTTTCATAGCAGAATTCAAGTCGTATATGTTAGGGTTTACTTTTTATACTGGGTTATCTCCCCATATATACATATATACATCGCAGAGTGCGTGAAATTGGCAGAGCATTATACGTTTGACACTAGACATTAAACACAAACATTAGACATTCGCAAATTACAATATATCTAAGCCAAATTTGTCGTATGTCATTCTACGTTCAAAAGGCGAATGTCTAATTAGCCAGATAGACATTAGACATTCGATTAAACATTAGCAAATTAAGAGAATTAGGTACCAAATTCGTCGTAGATCATTGCTCATTAAAAAAACGAATGTCTAATAGGTCAGTTTAACATTATACATTCGCAAATTAACATAATCAAGGTCCAAATTCATCGAAGATCAATATACAATCAATAAACGAATGCCAAATTCGTCGAAGGTCATCGTACATTAAAAAACCCAAATAAGACATTCGATTATAAATTTACAAATTTGAATATCGAATGTCTAATTAGACATTCAAGTTTTTAAATATCAAATGTTTAATTAAAAAATATACACTCGATTAGACATTTGCACATTACGAGATTTATAACGCATATTTGTCGTAGGCTATTCTACGTTCAAAGAGCGAATGTCTTATTGGTCAGTTAGACATTTGACATTCGATTAGATATTTGCAAATGACCATACTTAGGTTTCAAACTCGTCGGAGATCAATGTAAATTCAGTCAATGTACATGCAAAAAACGAATGTCTAATTGTTCAGTTAGACTTCAGACATTCGATTAGAAATTCGCAAATTATCATACTTATGTTCCAAATTCGTCGGATATCAATGTAACTTAAAAAAACACGTATTTCTAACTGTTCAGTTAGACGTTAGACATTCGCGAATTACGATATTTATTTTCCAAATGCATCTTAGGTGATTATAACGAATGTCTTATTGGTCAGTTAGACATTAGATTAGACATTCGCGAATTACGATATTTAGGATTCAAATCCGCCTGAGGTCATTGTTCATTCGTTAAACAAATGTTTAATTGGTCAGTTAGACATAAGACATTCGATTATATATTTGCAAATCTAGATATTCATCGGAGGTCAGTGTGTATGCATAAAACGAATTTCTAATTGGTCAGCTAGACATTAGATATTCGATTAGACAATCCTTAATTAAGAACATTTAGTGCCCAAATTAGACGTTGAGCATTGTGCGTTCAATACATGAATGTCTCGTCGGTAAGTTAGAAATAAGACATTTGATTAGACGATCGCAAATAACAAGATATAGTATGCACATTATATGTTGAACACCGTGCATACGTCTTAGTCTTTCTTAAATCATGGAAAGGGTGCCACTTTTAGTCAGTTTCCTTATTCTTTTCGTAACACATTAATTTATTTGGATATAAGTTTGAAACTCGTCTTCATATTTCACAATGGAATTAGCTTCAACGCAGCAATTAACTGCAATGATTAAGGAAAAGGGGCCAACTAAAATGATAAACATGCAATAAAAAACTTGCTGAACTGTATGTAACATGTACTTATGCCAGAAATATCAAACCAATAGCAGGACATTTGTCCCGAAAATGGTATCCCTTTGTATATAACCAGTATCTGTGCCAGGTGTTTTGCTTTAGAGCTATGCTAGCACGTTGTTGCCATGGGTTGAAAAACGCGCAGAGAGCATTTGCTTGCGGAGTTTTTCACGGGATTGGCGTTCCCTGGCCCCTGTTACAAAGCTTAACCACACATTGCTACTTTCCCCATGTATGTGTCATGGCCCGAGACGGGAGATTTTATGAGCCCGGTGTGGTCATGGAAATGGAACTCTTGCAGAGAGCAAACGTCTGCGCCTGTTTATTGTCACGGGAGTGGAACGCTCTCACCACGCGCAGCATTCTACACGCACATGCACGCTTTTTAAATAAAAACTTCGACAATTAATATAGTAAAACCCTACAGATCGTCATCTACGGGACCGATAAACCTTTTGCCAAACGTGATCGACATCTTAGCCAGAAAATATATACGTATGAAAGCATTGTGATATCAGCAGACACTTTGCTGAACAATTACATGTTTTCTCTTTTATTATTTAGTATGGAAACAGTTAATGGAAATTATTGGTGTTATTTCAACTTATTAAGATATTCAAACCTCCGATGAACAGCCCCTTTGTAAAGCAACAGTTACATTTGATGAACAAAGTGGTTGCTCTTTGGAGAAAATACAGTACGTTGACATTTTGAATTCAGTCGACATGAGTTACGTTGTCATTTGATGGCATGTTCAAGTATAACACTTGTTTATTTCCTTCTTTTCGTCATTACTATACTTATTTTGATTTTCCTCATTATCCATTTCTTGAATATGGCAGTATGTCACAGGAATTGAACGCCTGGCTTTTGTCACGAGACTGGCACAGTTCGAATTCCTATGGCCGATGACCGGTTTATATATACATGTATATCAAAGAGACACTTCACACACATACTTAATTCTCATAATTTGCGAATGTCTAATCGAATGTCTAACTGACCAATTAGACAGTCGATTCTTGAATGTAAATTGTCTACCGACACCTAAGATTGGTTATTTGCGAATATCTAATTGAATGTATAATGTCTAACTGACCAATTAGACATTCGTTTTTGCATGAACAATGACACTCGACGAATTTTGTACCCAAATCTTTTAATTTACGAATGTCTAATCGAATGTCTTATGTCTAACTGACCAATTAGACATTCATCTGTTGAATGTACAATTGACCTACGACAAATTTGGTACCCATAATTTCTTAATTTGCGAATGTCTATCTGACCAATTAGACATTCTCTTTTTGATCGTAGAATGACCTAACAAAAATGTGTGTTATAGATCTTGTAATTTGCGAATGTCTAATGTCTATCTGACCTATTAGGCATTCGCTTTTTCAACGTAGAATGACATACGACAAATTTGGTAAATAGGTCTTGTAAGTTGCGAATGTATAATCGAATGTCTAATGTCTAATTATATATTATATTTAATTGTTTGAATGTCTAATCGAATGTTTAATTAGATATTCAATATCCAAATTTGCGAATGTCTAATATCTATCTGACCAATTATACATTGGATTTTTGAACGTAGAATGACCTACGACAAATTTGGGTAATATATCTTGTAATTTGTGAATGTCTATTGTCTAATTAGACATTCGATATTTAAAATGTGAATGTCTAATGTTTAATTAGACATTCGTTTTTTGAATGTACAACGAAGAATATGGTACTTAAATCACCTAATTTGCGAATGTATAAACGAAAGTCTAATGTCTAACTTACCAATTAGACATTCGTTTTTTGAAAGGTCAATTACCTACGACGAATTTTCAACCTAAATTGCGAGTATCTAATCGAATGTCTAATTATATTTAAAATTTTGTATGTGTAATCGAATTTCTAATCAAATATCTAACGTCTAATTGGACATTCGATAATCAAAATGTGCGAGTGTCTAATGTCTATATGACCAAAAGAAAACGTGCTGACAACGTGCGTACACAAATACGTACTCACACTGATGAGAGTCCTCACCTGTCACAATAATGTGCAATATATTCAGCAATTACTTTTTAATGTGTTATATTTTACCACATACACAAAAGCTGCAGAAGACGACTTTGAAAACATCTAGACTTTCAATTAAAGTTAAAAACATTGGGACAAAATAAATTGCTTGTCATGAGCAATTTTTTCTTTTGCAAAAATGTTTCGCAAATCGTCTGCAGCACAACTGTCAGAAGCGTTTGTATGCGTTGAACGATTATTGATTTATCTGTATTAAAGCTTAGATTATTTTCAAAGTCATCTACTACAAATGTGTGGTACAGTATGTATGCGGAAATGATAAAGTTAAAAAAGTTCAGATCCTTTTTCAGATTTAGTGTTATAATCGCAATGTTTGGGTTTTGTTGAATGTCTTTTGAATTCGCGAATCTCTTCATTGTTATGAATGCCCTTCAGACCCCTTTGAAGCCGGCAACTTTTCAAAACGATGTTGATAAATATGTGAAGTCGTTCGGAAAAGAGTTTTCCCTTTCTAACTAGGTACGAGTATATAATAAGATGTCTGATTGTAAATCTGTTATATTTTCCCATATACTTGTTTAAAAGCAAACGACCGAGGAAAAGTCATATCAACTACATTATGCATTCAGTAAATAGCATGTGCATTATAATTAAAGTAAAATACAGTGTACAAATCGATAACGGTTAAACAATAGTTTGAACGGATATAACAAAATAAACAAATTTATTGATAATTTCTTCAGTGATGTAGAATCGTAAATGATTTAATACTCTTAAAGATTGAACAAAGACATACCAATGTTATTAAGCTTTCCCTTTAGGCCTATTTAACACGTCCTGGACCATGCGAAACACATTGTCGTAATACTACGAGTACATTCGATATCATATATTAATCAAGACAGTAACTTCCTTCTTATCGTTTTCGGTGTTTATAATTTCTGGATAGTTCGGTAAAATGTTACAATAAGTAGTTAAAAGTCTTAATAGATGAAAAACGAATGGAATATATCTACTCAAGAATAAGTTAACACAATCTGTTTGATAGTTATACTCTCTGCGCCCATTGTAATTGTTCTGTTTTTCCCCTTCATTTTCTATTTTCATAACGTGTATTTCTGAAAAGGATTAAGTGTTTAAATTTCCACTCTGATCTACATGTAAATGAGCCGCGATTAGGTGGTTGGTGTATTAGTTCATCTGCATACAGTGAGGACTCAGACAGGACTGTACATCCACACAGTCTTATCCGAGTCGCAACTTTCCGTGCTCCGTGTTGGTTCCGGCTTTGGGGAGACTGTAGTTTAACCGCTTCATAAGTTACAGTCATACCGAAGATGACCCAACATGGAGCATCCCGGATTAACAAGGTACACCCCGGATCAAAGGATATCTTGATTCGGGATGATCCTGGGTAAAATTGAGTCGCGGAACATCGTCAACCCGGACCAGCCCAGAACCACCACAGCACCACAACGAATAAGCACGGAGCCAACACAGAGTCAACACAGATCTGACCCAGATACCACCATGGCAGCCCCACGGACAGTCCCGAAAAGGCCCGGACCAGCTACGGAATGTCCCGGATCCAACACGGATCGCTCCGGAACAAACACGACATGCCGGATCGACAAGGATCGCCCGGGCTCACAACATGGTGCCACTACTGACCTCTCCAGAGCAATCATATTCGCTACACAGACCATACCTGACAAACCCAGATTGAAAAACGCTCTCGGACAGTCCCGTATAACCACGGCAATTTAAAACAGTTTAAAACTATAACTATCACTGAAGATGATAAACAATACCCCCAAAACAGCATCTTGACGTACACTATAAGTTAACACGTTAGCCCTTTGAAACAGTACTCATTTTGACCTTTGACATGACATTGACCTTTAAGGTACAAGCATGCCTGGGTACAAGCCACTCTCATCATGGTGAACGTTTGTGCCAAGTTTCTTGATTAAAGCTAACATCATCCCGTACAGACTGATCAAGATATATACGGGTCGCATTTTACTTACACAAGATTGCTTAAAGCGTACATAATCCTGTACAGGCTGATCAAAAAATATATATACATGGTCAACTTTTACTAACACAAGATTGATTGAAGCGTATATAATCCTGTAGATGCTGATCAAGATATATACAGGGTCAACCTTTACTAACACAAGATTGATTGAAGCGTATATAATCCTGTAGATGCTGATCAAGATATATACAGGGTCAACTTTTATTAACACAACATTGATTGAAGCGTATATCATCCTGTACAGGCTGATCAAAATATATACATGTTCAACTTTTACTAACACAAAATTGATTGAAGCGTATATAATCCTGTAGATGCTGATCAAGATATATATATATATATATATATACATGGTCAACTTTTTTTTACTAACACAAAATTGATTGAAGCGTATATAATCCTGTACAGGCTGATCAAAATATATACAGGGCCAAATTTTACATACACACGATTGATTAAAGCGTACATCATCCTCTACAGGTTGATCAAAATATATACGGGT
>JAUELF010281300.1:0-10417 GCA_031471495.1 Clinocardium nuttallii | reverse complement strand
ACTACTACTACTACTACTACTACTACTACTACTACTACTACTACTACTACTACTACTACTACTACTACTACTATAACTACTACTTTTAATATTTCTACTGCTTCTACTTCTATTATTACATTATCGGCAATATCTTGTTTTTATTCAAAAGTCAGTATGTGAGAAAGGGTTAGACACGAGCTTATGGTTGATACCCTTCTACCATGCATACATTTACAGTATTGAGTAGAAAATGCAGGGTACCACTACTGATTCACATCTTACATGTATACATTTAAGGTCAAATTACGCTAAAAACTATCCGCTGATGTTCTGCGGACTACTATAGATCCTAAAAATCATTTGTTTGCATAGAAATTTTGTCCAAAATGACGGTAACCATTTTCGCCTGGTGAGTTCTTTATTGCATAAAGCATGACCCCCGGGCCATTTTCTTTGGAACGTTTAAAGCTTAGATTTAACCCTTTCCAATGGGTTATGGTGTTCTACTGAAAAATGTTTAGAGAGTTCGACAATTGACGACATAATCTGGTCGATTTACATGGAAACAAAGAAGGAATTTATTTGATGTGTGGTAACCTTAAAGGACTGGGTTCAATATTCGGTTACCAGATTGATTCACACTTAACACGCATTTACAAGACTGAGAATAAAATGCAGGGTACCAGTATATATGATTGATACACATTTAACATGCATTAACAGGACTGGGTAGAACATGTGGGATCTATACTGAGACATCAAGTGTTTATACAACAGGACGAAATGCCTTGACGCTCATTTTCTTTAGCGATGCCTCCGGGTTTGTGGATAAAGGATTTGCTATGACCATTACGTCATATCATACGGGTACGTAACATGTTGTAACACGTGTATCCATCGTACTATTATATATACTTCAATCATTAACGCATCACCGATTTTCAGAATTTGGTGGAAAATGCGGGTACCACTAAATGATTGATACCTTTCTTACATTTACAGGACTTTGTAGAACATTCGGGTACCAGAACATTGATCAAACTGATACATAGTTATGACAAAAGAAATATTCTAATTATGCACACAGAAAGAAATGATCGAAATAATCTTTTCAACATTTTCAGTTTCTTTTGCTGCATATTCGTTCCGCTCCCCCTTTACAGACCATTACACCTCGTCGAAACCGAACGAGATTTCGCGACTAGATTAGAAATAATAACTAACGTCCATGAAAAACAAAACATAATATGAGCCGAAATACGAGAAAACCAACATTATAACGGCTTACCCGGAAGGATTATTTTTGCCTCCTGTTGAATTTTATGTTTCAGGATCATAACTCTATATAAAGAAAAGTATACCTCTATCCTCCTAAGACGGAATGTGTCGTCCGGATTACCTTACGCGAAGTGCGCAGGTGATCTGAGCCAATACATTACGCAAAGTCCATAATGTTGATTTTCTCGTGGAACGGCTCATAGCTAGAGCCATACGGCTAGCGATTTGGGGTCTTGATTGATCTACAGTGAACACTCTGGTGAGTTTGTTAATCCACACAGCTTCACAACTGTCTCCTCTTTCCGCATAAGTGTTATAAATACCTAAATGCATCATCTGTCAAATAAAACTAGAAATGTAGACCCCAACCTGTTTACCCCAATATAATTTTAAATGCTGCCACACCGGAGATTGGACACGACTACAAAACGCCAGACACGACTCTTGTGTTTTACCTTCAGGATCGTGTCATGGTAATGAATATGAGTGCGACAACGAACGATGCATACATGACAGTTTAGAGTGCAACGGCTATAACCCATGCGGCGACTCATCGGATTGCGAACTGTCCGATGGTGCTGTTGCCGGGATTTTGATTGGGTGCATTGTCATCTCTGTCATATCCGTAGTATTAATAGTAAGAGCTATTCGTCGAAGAAGGGTATGTAAACTAGTTTTTTACTACATTGTTCAACATAAACAATATAATTTTTTATGAATATATGTGGGAATGTGGGATGTGTGTGTGTGTGGGGGGAGGGGGGTGGGGGCCGTACAAATAAAAGAGGGCCATGAATTTAATTTTTCCACTTAAACCACATCAGGCAACACAACCCTGCCTCCTGACGGCCATGTTTTTTTTACCAATAATCATGGCTGGAATGAATCTAAAAGAGGTTCACCCAAGAAACATTTCCAGAAAATTATTTAAAAATCATCCAGACACTTTCGGAGGAGACGTTATTTTTAACGTTTTGACTATATGTATATAAGGCAAAACAGGCCCGCCCAATGATGGCTATGTTTTTTTTAACTATCACAATGGCTTGAAGGAATCTGATAGAGGGTCGGACAAGGTACATTTCTACAAAAGTAGCTGAAGGAATCTGATAGAGGGTCACTCAAGGAACATTTCTAAAAACATATTTGAAAAAAGACCTTACATTTTCGGAGGAGAACATTTTTTAAGTGTCCACTTTAGCCATATAAGCCAAATAAGCCTCGCCCCAAGCTGCCATTTCTTTTCATCAATCAACATGGTTTGAAAGAATATGATAGAGAGTCACCCAAGGAACATTTCTATAAATTATTTGAACATCGGTTTGAGGGAAGAAGGATTTTAAAGAATGTTACTTTCGTTGCTATGGAAACAAGAATTATGTAAGGATCCCAAAAGATTTAAAGGAATTATGGTGAGGTAATTGAGATGATGCATTCTGTGAAGTTTTATTCCAATTGTCCCGCTGGTTACAGAGGAAAAGATGTTGACGGATGTTGGACGTTGGACGACGGACGATTTACGACGGACGACGAACAAAAGGCAATCGCAGTAACTCACCTTGAGCACTTCGTGCTCAGTTGAGCTAAACAATAAAATGTAAGAAACGTTTATTTAGTTAATCCTCAAATGTCTCCCCCCCCCCATAAATACGCTTTCTAACGCCTCTGAAGCAGTTTACTTTTGAAATCATTGTGGCAAAAGAGGAAATTGCTCATCGTGAGCAATTTCTGCATTTTCATTTCAACAGAATTCGATTATCATACTGTAATAGATGTTCTATATTATGGACTTGATCATTTCAAAGTCGTCTTCAGCTGACGTTTTGTATTAGAAGGGGTCTAAACAAGTGTGTTGCCTAACTGAGGTCACCGCTAACATAAGTTTGTATAATGTTTACAGATATTATCGATCGCGGTGGTTAGTGAGACCACATCATTTGGGTCTGCAAGACATAACGGATATAACTAGCCGCTTCCAGCTTACCCAACGGGGCAACAGTATCCACCATCGGGTCAGCCAGTCAAGTACTCACAGCCTCCAAGAATGCAGTACCCTCAAAATTAACCATTTCCTCATACAATTGAACATATTTGTGTAGTCGATTGTGATAACGTATTTGGCTAACAAATATCCGGGACTCTCTCGCCATATATATCATTTTAATCATTGATTAGAGATTTAAACAATGACAAAAATGGAGAAATTACCCATTACGAGCAATTACGTCTTTTGTTGCAATTTTTCAAAAAATAGAATACAGCAGATGCATCTGTTTATGGGAAATCTTTAAGCGAACAAAATGATCTCACATGCAGGAACGGAATTATAACACATTAAATGATACAGCATATTTGACATTTCCAAATGGCAAAATCGGACTGATTAAAGTACCAGTGTCAGACCTGCAAAAATGGGTTCCAAAAGAAATTTGCAAGACCATGCATTCCTTTTATTAAAAATGATATTTCGGATGCTTTTTCTTATAGGGACAAACACATCAACAATAACCAAATCTAGTTCACGTTTATTACAGATGCATCTTTCCTCTTGAATAGTATAAGTAACCGTTGTGTATTGTTTAACTTTGTATATTATGTCTTCCAAAGGGAAGGAAGTCGGTATACACTTTATATGATTAAAACTCTTTAATAATCGAATTTTCGACTACTTGGTCTTTATCAAGATTACAATTATTATTGTTTTTTAATTTTTGTATTATTATAGCATAATTTTAAAACGTATATTTTAGCATCATTTGAAAATTTAAAACGTTTTTATTATTTTTATCACGTGACATCGCTTATGTCCGATGTAATATAGCCATCACGTATGTCTTTGTATATCACATGTGTAATATAACATGAATGAATCACTATTTGTGTATTCATCTGCGAATGTTAACAAAACAGCTGAAAACGTGTACCCGGTAAACACAAACCTGACGATAGATGGACGAAGTAACGGAACCATTTTCAGTCATAAAAATGTATTTGTGTGTGATTGTGTGACGATTTACTAATAACACATTTATTGTAAGGTATGAGGGAGGATGGACACGACCTTTATATACATATACACGTGGCTTATAAAGTTATATCTTAAGACGCTTCTGTAGCAGACGACCTTTGAAAATATTGTGACACAGGTGAAATTGCTCATGATTAGCAATTTGCAACTCTATTTAATAATTAAACAGTTATTAATGGAGATTTTTCTCATGTTTTCATAGTCGTCTGCTGCAAATATGTTGTATTTGGGAACGCGTTAAACAAGCTGACTATAATTATATCGCTCCCCTGATTAAACAAAACTCGGTTTCCCATGTAAAATGAGGATATCAAGGCCCAACCCCTGGTTGCGAAGTTATTAATTGATCCATATACTTTTAGCAAATTTGATCAAGTGTCATCCAAAGAATCGTCATGCCAAGTTATTTTCAAATCAGACGTACACTTATGTATCGGAAGAATTTTAAAATATTCACTATAAACACATATAAGTAAAATAAGCCATTAAATTCAAGGAAGGTAAATATATAACTTGTATATATTTTCTTCTTCAACTTCGATTTATCTTAACAAATTGTCAAAATACTTAGTACGTGGCCCAACAACAAGAAATTTAATTCATATGAGCCATCTCACAAGAAAACCAACATTATGGAATCCGCGCAGGCTAATCTGGACCAAATTCAATTTAAACGAGCCGTTTCAGACGACCTTGTTGCATCTTCGTTTCGGTATACCACAAAGGTGTCTAGGGTGAAGCAAGTGGGTGCCACCTATATAATTCATTGTGATTCCAATGCAGATCGAGAGGTTACGAAAAGTAGTACAGTATCTCAATATGTGTTTAACAAATTAAAAGAACGTAAAAACAAGATCTACTATTTCAACATGTTTAATATGTTTTCAACTGTTTTAACGCATAATATATTGAATAGTATATACGGACTTTTCTTGGAGTGAGTGACGTTAGCTTGACATTTAAAAATCCGAAATGTCCAATGTACAGCGTCTATTCTGGCTTATAGATATTCGTATTTGTGAATGTCTTATCGCATGTCCATTGTCTAACTTCTAAATTGGGAAATATATTTACCAATTTGCGAATGCCTTAACTAATATCTGAGGTCTTACAAGGCAATTAGATATTCGTTTTTTTAATATACAATGGCCAATGTCTTGTTAAGGTAATATATATTCAATTTGCGATTATCTTATCGAATGTGTAACTTCATTGATGCACAAGAATGTATGGCTGCCAGGTAAGTATTAGCCGTTTTGCTTCAAATGACTTAATGAAAAGCATTTACTAGCGTATACTACATTAAAGATTAAAGAATTTGCGGTTCACGCCGTTTCCAGTAAAATAACGTGTGTAATCTGACTTTTTAAGCACCAGTCCTCCCAACAATTCCCTTCGAAGGCAACCCACCGCTTCATACTTATTAGCCAATTAGTTGTAGGCGAATGTCGCTAGGCACACGGACTTGTCAATCATCGGAAGGAATGAATGGCTGAGTCGGCGTTCAATTATCGCGGCCTGCCTCATCAATGACAGATATGTTTATCAAATAATTCCATATGACTGTTTTAAGGACAACGTACCATGAAGCTAATTCCAGCAGGCTATGTTAACTAGTACGATGTCTGGGATATGTTGGCTTATACCATTGGAGAGATACAAACTCTTAATGCCGTTTGTTAAATGATTGAGATTTTGAATGGTGTTTTAATCTATAATTGGCAGTAGTTCAGTTATATTATGGCGTTTCCCTTGTAAATGTAAAGTCTTTCTTCACAATCGGTTTGAAATAAATCTATTTAAACTGAAAGGAAATAACCCAAATAACAACTATGTTCAAATGGTTGATGACATGCGTTTATATACAACTTCAATTAGCCTAACAATGGAAGTCCTAACCATTAAGCGCCATCTATAATTAAGGGTATTGAAATGAAATTCACGAACACTAATTATTGGTGATTCGCATTTGTTTTCTGTCGAATATCTAAATTCGAAAGACGACTTAAATCGATATTGAAAACGCTGACGTGAGTCAAGAAGTGCTTATACGCTGCTGAGACTGCCATATGTTAACACTAACTGGATGTTGTGTCGGCGTAGCAGCATAACATCAATGATATAGTTATTTCAACCAATGAAATGCTGTACACGACATATTCATTGGACTCGAAAATGAATTGCAGTAATTCGATGTTGGCATTATATTACATGTTGTATGTGCATCATGGTAAATTGTAATTTCCGTGGTAATACTACTCACCCGGCACAGGTCAAAACACATTGATTTAAGACAGTTAACTCTTTCAGCACCGAATTGTTTAAAGTAGACTCTTCCTTGCTCAAAATAGGACGAAACCATTTATGACGTGTTTTAAAATGTTTGGATAACTAAAAGGCAAACAATCCTGATTTCAGGTGAGACAGCTCGTTACCAAATGACTAGCATGAATCTGCATTGTTTGCAATAACCTCGAGCTTGCCATTGGTGCTTACAGAGTTAATGCGTCTTTACAATTATCGAATTTGCAAAACCACTAAACTTGTCAAAGTGCTTGTCGTAATGACTACAATTCACAGAAGTTACAGAAGTATAGACGTTTAATTTAGAAAATAAAGGCCATAATACAACATATTTTATATAGTCACATATTTACATACATATAAATCATTTTTGTTGTGTCCATAACATATGCAAACGGTCAGAAAACAGAGGAATGTACAATGGAGATTGTAAATCTTCATATTAACAAAAAACATTCATTGATCATTATTTGTGTTTGGAAATCAAAGCACATATTTCTATGTGGAAAAGCAGCCAGTTGCTTGGAAAGAATGTTGTGTGTTGTACTGGTGTGAGAAAACCAGGAAACATATGAGTAGGTGAACTGGCCGCCGTGATATGACTGAGAAATTGTTAAAAACGGCGTTAAACCCCAATCAATCAATCAATCAAAGCACATATCAATTTATACAAGGGGTCAAACTCAAGTGAAATACATTTAATTCACATGGTAAGCTATAATTAGTCGCCGGGCAGAAGCCCGCGTCTTATATTTTTAATAGCTTTTTTGGAAATGACATGGGAGGACGAGTTATTATTTGAAAAACAACAACAAATATAAATGTCCTGAACATAATACAATTGCGTTTGTTTAAAAAAAAATGTGTTATGACACATTTAAAATGAAATTTTAAGTAATTGCAGTTTCTTTATTTGGACTCGCATTTAGTTTGTTTTATTTATTTACGAAGACAAAACAGTCCCTATTAGCCTTTGTTATGTGTGAATATCAAGATAAATATCACGTCGAATTCTCCTTTAATATCAAATTTAACTTACTAAATGTTGTTTTCATGTTCAAAGAGATGTCTTGATTTGCATTTAATAATGTTTATCCATGTATATCTAAATTATGAGCTGTTTCTAAGCTAAAACTGTTGATCATACCTACTGCGTATATCAATCTCCTTTGCAGAGAGCCGTTCGTTACACTCACTTACAAATAGTTACTTATAGGTGATTTAAAATGTGTATTTGGTTTAAAACAAATGAAGAAAAGAACACACTGAGATAAAACTGGTTTTAATAGAAAAAATGCTTTGAATGAACATTCTCTGTCTATCAAGATAGTGTAAAGAACGACAACTAAGCGAAGAAGAAACGAATCGGGTCTTTCCTACAAAATTATTTCGCACTTGACAATTTTAAATGTGTTATTAGATTCCCTACAGCCATTTTGCTTGTGATCTGTATATTGTTATGCATCATTGACACAAGAGCGGTCATCATTATATAATTTTAAAACATGAGTAATTTGTTATGTTCATTATAAAAAGGGAAGGAAAGAATTTCAATAAATTATCATGTTGTAGGGTTCAGTTTATGTTTGAAATTATATAACATTGTCAATGTATTTTTAACTGTTTAGCTGATATTATATTTCAAAGGTTGACTAATTTATAAATATTGGACTACATTTTAACATTTGTCAAAGTATTATATAATTAGGATGCCAAGCTAATATCATTTTGAGGAAAAGAGAAAACTCATATCTGAAACGATTTAACCCTTTTCTCTTTTTTTTTAAAGTAGATTGCTGCAAAGGTGTCTAATATTGACTTTAATAGGGGAAAGGTAAAATGACTTACAATTGCATGAATATACTAAATTGTCTGTTTTTTTCTTACTATTAATATTAAATGTTGTAAAATTGGTTTAACTTTTTCACCCTCATAGAACAAATGGAGTTTCTCGCTTTTATCACACAAAGAGCATATGTTACTTAGCTTAAGATTCATTTTCTGTAGAAGCAAATTAAACCTATGAATAATCTTCGTTTGCATCCATTGAATTTATGAGTCTTTCTGCAGCAGACGAAAACTAGGCGAACTTTTGGAAAATCTGTTTAAGTAAAAGTTGAAAGTAGTGTTGCAAAGGGAGAAACATCTCATTGTCCTGGCATTATGATTCGTCAACATGCTTCAACAACGTGTTGGATATATCAGTTATTGTGTCTCCACTTAAACAATACCGAATAACATACGAAACGACCGCTTGGAAAGGAATTACTTAGGCTCTAACTTGCTATTGTAATCGTAATGATGACAGTTATGATTTGACCCTTTCCAGCTTACGACAAATCTGCAGCAGATGAGTTTGAAAACACATTGACAAACACGAAGAATATCTATAACGGAGTGTTTAATTATTAACTAGAGTTGAATATTTTTTAGTAGTTTCAGAAATTTCTCATGATCCCTGGGTGGTAAACAAACCAGGCTATGCTAGAAAATGTGCATTGTACATTGGCACTCCACCCGGTGGCAATCATGCCGCGACTGGGGATCAAACCCGGGACGCCCGGTTTCAAATCCCCGATGCTTACCACGGCAGATTTCTTTAGATACACGTAGAGCGAAGAAAAAAAATCAAGGTGTCTTTCAACACAGGCACTCACCACATAGCCAGTATTTCCAACGTTTCGACGTTTCATGCAATAGATGCAGACGCCAATAGAGATAAGGATAATAACAACAACCACACCCCCAACGGAGGCCCTGATAATGATGGCGATGGTCCTGGCCCTACAGTCCGACTCATCCCCACAGTAGTTATAACCGTTACAGGCTATATCGTCATCGATACACTTCCCATTGGAACACTCGGTTTCGTACGAGTAACAGTATCCTGAAAACAATAGAGTTAGTCTCTTTATGCCCAAATGGCAATATTGGGCTTTTTATACAACAATATAGTTGAGTCTGCTCGTGACGAGTTGTCTAACCTGAAATCAGCAATGTTTGCCTTCCAGTTATCAAAATATTCCAAAACTCTTAAAACATGAACAATAGAGTCTCCTGCTTTTGAACATGGAAGAGTCTGCCTTTAACAATTCGGCCTTTGCGTAGTAAAAGAAATGTGTCTCGGGCCTTTCAATATGTCAGTAAGTGAAATCGTGACGGACAGACAGACACATGGATGGGTGGATGGAGGAATTGATACACTGTCGACGGAGAAGTGATCTGCTAAGATAAGCGACACAAATAATGAATGTTTAGAATATGTTTATAAACTGTACACTTACATTCTTTCTAACGCGAATGGTGTTCTTTTTCGATCTTACATCTTTTTACAATTCCGCGAAGTGTTAACACTTATTTGTTCAGTTTAGGTGTAACGATGCTAAACAGTTTATCAGTTATATCACTGTGACACTTATACACTATGTTATGATCACCGTGTGACTAACCAGTACTAAGATAGGAAAAAGGTCCTTGTCCAATAAGATTCTTCTAGACCTCGGCGAAGAGCCCCGGCAGTTTAGTCGGTAGCGACGAGGGCTATCAATCTAGAGGCTGTGAGATCGAATCCTAACTCGGCCAACATACTTTCCGACGTTTGACAAATTATATGTACAAGTTATTCGGATCATTCACTGTTTATATTTACCATAAGACCTCTATTCTGGTGATATGAGTTATATGTACAAGTTGTTCGGATCATTCACTGTTTAAATATAACATAATACCTCTATTCTAGCTAGATGAATTATATGTACAAGTTGTTCGGATCATTCACTGTTTAAATATAACATAATACCTCTATTCTAGCTAGATGAATTATAT
>JAUELF010281279.1:0-10420 GCA_031471495.1 Clinocardium nuttallii | reverse complement strand
TATGATATTTATGTCACTGCTTTATGGCATTCCTGGAGTGCAAGTTATGTGATACATACAGCTATTGGTTAAGGTCGTAAATACTATGGTTCACAAATATTGTTTGAAGTCGTAACATTTTACTGTGCGCAAATTTTGTTGTAAAGTTGCGTTCATCAATAAATGGTACATGTTTCTCATTTGTTCTTACAGTCTTTATGTATTGATCATTCAACACTAAATTTTGATTAATGAGAATCGAAAAATTTAGATCCAAGATTAGACTGTGCAAATGATCATGCTAATATTGGTCTTACATTTTTACAAATTTAGTTTAAAATATAACTTTGTATGGTACGCAAATGCTGTTTACATTCACGCACAGCAGTTCAATTAATAACAATACGAATATCGAAGAAGACGCCTCGCATGATTTTTTAGCACGACTTAAAGGAAGCAGATGCAGTTCAGTACATTTAAATAACCTGTGCAAACAGACAGGATCTAAATATTTTGAACAAGAAGGTCAACTGTATCCTTTTTATTTGCCTTGGCCAACACAATAACATCTAAACAATTGAAAATAATCAGAGTTTATGCAAGTTATTTCGAATCTATTTCGAGCATTGTGATCAGAATGCTATAGAGATATCCAAAGTTGTTTAAAACCGGACAAAGATTGTTCTAATTTTATAACCAAATATTTTTCTTCCAGATACATTTATAAAAGGAAAGTTTCTACGGATTGTAGGATACTGGAATAAACGTTAGTATTGATTTATTACAATTTATATTATACCACCAACGTTAACGCATGTCCATCTATTACCTGTCGTTAGTATTGATTTATTACAATTACTATTATACCACCAACTTTAATGCATGTCAATCTATTATATGGTGTGCACTGTTCGGGAATCAGTCACAGAAACTTCTGACAAACATTCCTTTTAACTCTAGATTGTTCGAGTTTGCAGGCAGGTTGCGTAGCAATTTAAACTATTGTGGTCGAATTATTTTTTAACGGATATTGACTGTACAGTTGCCAAAATAAATTGTGCACACTGTTAAACAGATCACCAATTCATTTTGAATACTTAAAAAAGGCAAATGTCATTTGTGAACACAGGCGTCCGAATTTGTATTTCAGCAACAAATGCGGAAAAACACACACACCTCATTAAAGTACTCGAAAGAAATCTCTTTATTGTCTATAGGCTTTAATAAAAATGTTCGAATTGATAAATTTGGGAATCCCGCACGTGTTACTTTTAATAGCCACTATAAACGGTCCATTTAATATAATAATAACGATAAGGTGCGCAACGTCATTTTACCCCGTTGCTCGATTCGGGTATTGCATCATATATATATACAACTGACGACTTCAGATCCGCCAGTTTATATAAAAGTAATTCTTATTCTCATTTTATATTAACAAAGTGACACAATTTCTGATTTGCTAAACAATACGGTTTAGCCAATCAGATATGTTTGATCTTTGACAGTTAAAACATTCAACAAATAAGAATAGTATACTGAAGTAAAAACGGTTGGTGATAATGAATCCAGGTAATTAATTCTTACTTCAGCTGAGTGTACCCCCGAGCCGGTGTTACAGAACGCCACTATTATACCTGACACCCGGGTGACTGTTGTACAGATGAACACACCCTCTACCTATACCGGTCATTGGAATAGCCTCACCTTCCCCGAAATGTCGGCGGGCGTCATTAACATAGCAATTCCAACTAATACGACCGCCATACACATCATAAAGAGTATCGCGGTCTCCGTGGATGTCGATGCCAAGATTACATATGTTGTTAAAAGTTTTAACGAATGCGTTGCCATAGGAACGGGGAATCTATATAACCAATCGTATAACAGCGAGGTAAATTTGAACCTAACACAGAATGGAGTCTATTTCCTACCGATACCAGATGTATGCGCTTACAATGTTACTATACTCGTCAATTCAACACATCCAACAGGAAATGTGTCACAGAGGGTCAACACCATGACCTTTAAGCTACATGGATGCGTTATATATGGTAATATGTTAACCTTAACCTTTGATTTTTCCCACGTACAGTCGACTCGCGAAAACTCGAACTCGAAAGGACACCATTAATTACTTCAAACCATCCACGTGTTCGAGTGATCTCTGGCCTCAATTATTCGAAGGTGTTTATTACGGATACATCAAGCCAGGGAATAATCATGATAGCAGCGTAGTAGCAGTTCCGATCGATCGTAAAAGACATTTCCGTTCCACGTCCGAGATATCGCGAGTCCACTGTAAAATAGATATGCGGACATAATTATTTGTTAGCGTACTCTCAACAACAGAAATTTACGAGTAATCGTAGTGTTGATAGCATTGTGGCAAATTGAAAAAATTTCTCCTCCAAAACACGTCTACTGCAGATGCGCTACAATGATGGAAAGGGTAAAAAGCACTGTTTCTTGATTTATTAATATCGAATTATTAATATTACTTTAAGTCGCATCTTTAAATCGTTTTTAGCAGGGGGCTCGTTGAATAGTGTTTAAACATAAATGAACTATTGCCAACTAATACACATGTCGGTCCTTTCGTACCGCCAAATAGTTCCTGTCTAAAAATCAAAATGCGGAAACTTGTCGACATATGAAGCTGGAATATGGATTTGATTCGACATTTCTTACCCAAAAGAAAGAACTCTAAAGACAGTTTATGTTCAGATACATGAAGCGCATGATTAAAAGATAAAATATATTTCTACGCTTTCAACAAACTTGAACGCGCGAAATGTTTATTGGTGATTCCTAACTATTGTGAATAGAGTTAAGGCAGCTTTTCGATTCCGACTCAAAAACAAATTCAGAAAATCGAGTCCCATATATTCTCAAAAAATCAAATTATTGAAATGATTATAAAATGAATATTTGACAAAATATAATAACATATACGGTAAATGAGTAACTTACATGTTACATTTCCTAACATGTTTTCGAATAACGTTTATCAGCTACTAAGTACTAGAGTATTTATTTCTAGATTCCTGCGTAAATACATCAGATTCTCAACCGAAATAAATTATCACAACGCCAGAAGACGTAATAAGATAGTCAAGTCCCAGTGATATGATATACATATACTCAAAAACAAAATCATCTTTAATTTTTTATATGATAGTTGTTTTTTATAAAGATGAAACGCTTCAATTATAAATAATTCGCTAGCTCGTTTATCGATTTTTAATCACTTCATAAATAAACTCTTTTCAATAAAATAGTCGGACTATTGTAATGGTAAGTATGCTCGCCAAATGGCTTAATGCCGATAGGCGAGGGTGAACAAAGCCACACATCATCAATGGTAAGCACGTTCGTTTTTCACGCGGGACACTAGAGTTCGATTCCCGCTCTATTTTTGTCTTATAAGTTGATTTTATCAGTGGTGCAATCGCATTTGACACCGTTGCAATACATTTCTTCAAAATGTTGGGATTTAAAATGAATTCAAAAGCAATGCATTTAATACTTTTCACCTATGCGTTGTGTATGATGTTTTACGTCGCTTTTAATAATATTCCGTTTATATCACGCTGAAGAAAATGAAGATAACACAGGATTTAATGTTTGCTCTGATAGTAGAATTGGACTTTCAATATATTTGCCATTGTAAGGCAATTGTGATTGTTGATATGACATGTATATGTGTTAATTGCATAGAGAAAATTCGGCTTAAATCCATTGTAAACCAGGAGGTATGCTTAGCATAAACTGACGCGCACATGTATGTCAAGGTTGAGTATATCGATAGACTACCATACTATATGTACAGTATTGTGCGTTCAACTCCCTTTTCATTCAATATAATGGACATAACAAAGTGCTATTGTAAAGGGTTCAAGTAAGACTTTTGGGATCGGTAAATCCATTTCCAAATGTAATCTGCAGTTAGCCCCTTGCTGTAAGCACTTTCAGTGCTTTGATTATATGTATTCCCTAATTATCAAGGAAATCCGAACTTTTAACCCTTTCGCTCATATAGACGCTTTCTGAAGCCTCTGCATAAGACGGATCTTTGAAAACATAGTGACAACAGAAGAAATTGCTCAAAACGAGCAATTTATCCTTTTGCTACAATGTTTTCCACTTTTAGTCATAGGTTATTCATTCCAATTATAGAGATTTTCTATTTAATGAGGGAAAGGTTTAAACAACTCGGCATTTAACGAATACCTATAACAATTTACATGCCAGATTCAAACATTAAACACAACCCTTAACAAATGTTACATTACATGAATAAACTTATATTCTGTTATGTTCATATCGGATGCCCTTTATACACATTTAGATTGGAATAACCAGGCGCTCTGTAACCCAGGAGAAATAACGAACGATGTGATGGTAGCAGCTAATGTAAGCTGGTATTGGATCCCTCACCCGGTCCGGGCTGTGACGTATCTAAGACCCGGTGGTCCGGGATTAGTGTTGTACAGATATGAGGACCCATACATCATTATCGAACTAGACGAACGCTGGGTGCCTATTGAAGTAACTAGAGTATTAATAACAGGTATGATCACATGTGTGAGTTGATGGCTCATACCATAACGGATTGGCACGGTGTAAACATGAGCCATTCGCACCAAACTTGGTGACTTTGACCTTGGTTGACCCCTATGACTCGTTGGGACACATATATACATCATATCAGTCACTATAGTACAGATGTTTTTTCAAAGAGCTAAGCGTGGACAGAAGAAAAGGCAATGTTTATTAAGCATTTGTTAGTAAAGCCAGAAACATTGTTAAGTCTCCTATCCAAGAGGACCTAAACCACTTAATAAATCTTCTCCAGACTTAATGGCTTAGTTCACGACGAACCCGAGTTTTGACTACATTTATCCGGGTTCCTCATGAACGGCAAGAGTTTTAACTTTAGTGACGTCATATGAACTTCTGACCCCGACTATTTACAACCATCTTTCGAGCGAGAGTTAAAAGAGTTCCAAAATGGCGGAAGGTGGCAGCTTTAAATGCTGGTGTGTAAATGATCATAAAATACGAGCCTCTCAGTGATGTATCCACTTGTAAGGCGGAGTAATAAGGATGTGTTCAATTGGGCACTTGCAAATAATTTCGGTCCATAATTTAAACAACAGAACAACGAGCTTTCTGGCTTCCATTTTGAATGTTTACTCCAGAGTAGAGATTGCGTTCACGAGAACCACCAAGTGTCTGCGCATGCGCCATCGAAGCACATGCACAATGACCCTACCCTCCTTGAGTTCGTCATGCACTTAGCCAATATGCATGTTTATGTTCGTTGAATATGAAATTGTTACTTAACGATGGCAATGTTTGTTCAAGTTAATACATTTAAAAGGAGAGTCGTTTTTTCGACTGAAGAAGTATACCAGCTAAATATGACACTAGCAGTATGTATACAGGTATTCACTGTTAACTCACCACTATGTACAGTACAATATGCATGTATGTAGGTGCATTAATGGACGCAATTCGAAGTTTCTTTCAGGTTGAAGAAAAAGTGAGCACTGTATGAATGTGTTGATTCAGAATGTCTCTATCGAAACATATAATATAAATACTTTTGAATCTTACTTCATAATTGAATCGTACCGCGAGAAAACCAACATTCTGGCCTCTGCGTTATGTATCGACTCAGATCATACTGCGCATTCCGAAGTGGCACAGACTGATCCGGGGCGACACATTCCGCTTAAGGGGAATATGGATATAGAGAAATGATTCCTGAAACAGAAAATCCACAGGAGGGAAAAGTGTCTATGCTTATTCTGATCCGGGTCGATACTTTACGCAGAGTCCACAATGTTGGTTTTCTCTCGGGACGGCTCATATTTATATTTTAAAGGTGACGTCGTACACGCTCGCATAACGATTGGTAATACCACGGAAACAATAATCAACACAACGGGCACGACGTTGGATTATAAACCAACTGACGTAAGGGGACACAAGGTACTAATCGACCAGATAATTGGCAGATTGGACATTTCACCAAACGATCCTAACTTCGACTTTCCGCTTATCCATGTAGACGTAGAAGTCTGTGTTTTAAGTAAGTTTTACAATTCAATACCACATTACACACTTGTTTGTAATCGAGAAAGGCTTGCGTCAACTTATCAGTTTCAACAATTATAGAAAATAATTTGTCAAAAATAACCATTTGATCCATTTAACCAGGGCACAGTTACATGTAATTTGACTAGTTAATTGGACGTATCATCAAGTCATGTACTATCCAACTAGGGCACAGTTACATGTAATTTGACTAGTTAAATGGACGTACCACCAAGTAACGTTCCATCCAACCAGGGCACAGTTACATGTAATTTGACTAGTTAAATGGACGTACCACCAAGTCACGTTTCATCCAACCAGGGCACAGTTACATGTAATTTGACTAGTTAAATGGACGTACCATCAAGTCACGTTACATCCAACCAGGAAACAGTTACATGTAATTTGACTAGTTAAATGGACGTACCACAAAGTCACGCTTCATCCAACCAGGGCACAGTTACATGTTATTTGACTAGTTAAATGGACGTACCATCAAGAAACGTCCCATCAAACCAGGAAACAGTTATTTTAGATTTGACTAGTTAAACGGACGTACCATCAAGTCAGGTTCCATTTAATCAGGGCACAGTTACATGTTATTTGACTAGTTAAATGGACGTACCATGCTATAATGTGATTATTTGATGTGCGACCGTGAACTCGTCAGACAATTTATTATTTAACCGCTTTAACTAGTATTTATATGTGTTACAGTCAATCTGTGAAACCAGCCATTTAACCGCTTTAACTAGTATTTATGTTACAGTCAATCTGTGAAACCAGCCATTTCATCAAATGGCTTAAGAGTTTAGCCTTTTCGTGAAAGGACCAATTCACTCAGCCATTTCATGAAATGGCTAAATATTTCAGGCCTTTCAGGAAATGACTAAAACATAGTATATCACTGCGTTGCCTGTTTAAATGACATGTACTACCATCGCATCAGACGAAAAGCTATTACAGCAGCCATGAACGCAAAGGAGAGAGGCCGCTATCACATGTGTCGAGTCTTTCTAACCCGACAGGAAATCGAAAATATTGATTACCGATCGGAGAGTTGGTTCAGAGAACACTTATACCTTTTCATACTCTGTGCTGTAGGCTGGTCGGACTCATTATTGTTTCGGGGAAAACAGACGTATTCAGTTAAGCGTTGCAGGTTCGGGTAAAAACGTTTTCACTTAAAGATTCTTAGACTCTTCATACTTTAAGACATATGGAGTAAAAAAAGAACATAGTGAAGAAGGATATTCGCGTCTCAAAAACACTTTTGTCTTTCCTGCGATGTTTTCAAAGGGACGCTACTTTAGTTGCAACACATGTATTTATCAACGGCAACAAAGACGTTTTTGCAATACAAACATTTGTAAATCTGAATAATGAGACTGATTTAAAATCCTAATTATCCTAAAACATTCATTCAAGATTAGAGACTATACTATTAGTAAGTTAGAACGTTTACATATAAAAGAATCACGTAAAGGAAAAAAGAGGTGTGCTCATCTGCGAGAGTGAGAAGAAAGGAAATTTGTTTCATCTGTCGATAGTGGAGATTCAAGTGAGTCTGTACATACACCCAAGCTCACCAGAACCATCACTGTTCAATTCACTGTTCGTATATGTAGTTACTGATTGAAATATAGAATGGTAGCCCCATTAATGTTTCTTTCATCAGTGTAACACGACACGATATAATGTATTACGTGACTCAATTTTCTTTACGTATATTGTGAACATGTACTTTCCTCAGATTTTCCATCCGTTGCAACATCTTCAACGACCACCACAACGTCAACGACAACACAAACGACAAGTCCCGCAAGCTCGGCAACGCCTCTTTCCACACCAACAATTGCAACACAGTCATTGTCCAGTTATTCTACAACAGCTGCAGCAATCACGGAAGCAATACCTACACTCGGCCAACAACCTTCAACAACTGTTACCACATCCACGATACCAGCTACAGCATCGCTCACAACAACCAATTCGGACAATCCATCAACAGCGATCGCAAATATAAGTATATTAACCTCAACACACACACATACGTCAACAACCTCTCAGTCATCAACTCTTGAATTAACCACAACCGCCAGTTCAGGTTCGACAGATATAAGTCAAAGCTCGACAACCTCTAGTCCAAGTTCGACAACTGCTAGTCAAAGTACGACAACTGCTAGTCCAAGTACGACAACTTATAGTCCAAGTTCAACAACATATACCTCACCATCACCACCACCACCACCACCAACGACTACCATTACTACTACTTCTACAATATCAACTGCTAATTCTGTAACGACATCATCTGCATCTACGATAAATTCTACACAAACTACTGCAGGTATGTTTTAATGTCTATGTACAGTCAGCTTACTCTGAATCTTTATATTAACCATATTCACAATGTGTGTCGGGGTAGCACACTGAACTCGTTGTGGTACACGTAATATTACACTTCTATCGTTAAAAAGATGATTTGGGCAAATAAGAAAATGCTGCATATTTGTATTGTTTGACAATTTATACATTGAATGACGATTTACAGTCAATACTTTGGTTGTTTTAAACTTCTTCCAACAGGCTTCCTGTCCATGTGTAATTTAAAAGATCAGACGTTTTGCATGATTCTGATCTTCAGTCTTCTCATCCATTTGCGGATCATTTCGTGTTTTATTTGCATGCAATGCCATTCTTTTCAGTGTGGCGCCTACATTTTGACGTGGCTGTGTAGGTCTAAATAACATGGGAACAATGAGGCAAGTATAAAGCTGCCTAGTAACGAAAATACGCATAGGTTATTGTAAGATACTTTAACATGTTCTAAACGGTGCAATTAAAATTGCAAATAAATTATTGATTGCGGGCAATAGGCCCATTTTAATGCAGTTTAGTGAGGTAGCTTTCGTAAATTTGTATAAACCGAATTTACCATATACAAACAAACCTTTATAATATAACATGTTTGATTCATTGTAGGGAAGAAAGTAATTCCAGAACTAAATGCGTGCTGTCTGTGTTTAAGTAATACGGTAAATCTGACGAAATCGGAAGTTGACGTTCTTGTGCAACAACTCGTACGTAATCTTACAGTACCTAAGCGGAACACATCGGCGTACAAACGCAGTCTCGTATCTGCTCCGGATGAACGTGTGTCTTCTAGAATGGTTGGCAGTGTCGGTATAGCAATGATGGCTTTAACTGGCGGACTTATTCTGGCTATGGATTTCACTCATATTATCGCTGTTTTGAAATGTGTTAAACATGTTATTGTCAGTCCATTTAAAGGGTAGACTGTTTGTAATTTAAAACAATGTTAGGTAATTGGACAAGTAACCTCAAATATCAATGTCATTGTGGATGATGCATCGAGATTGATGTAAGGTTTGGCGTTTAATGCATTAATGGCGGAATATGTTACTTATCTTATATTACTGATCTTATGTTTTCAAACGCGGTTACAGTGTAAATAAATAAAGTATAAACCACAACATATGGATACCATTATACCCGTAACTATAAAGGGAGCCAGTAGCTCAAATGGCATTGTTATTTTGGGTCATATTTATTGGATGTATAAACATATTCTACGCATTAATATCTTGTATATTTTATTAAAATTGATAAGCACTTCGATTTTTTGTCAAGCATGCTGTCTTCCAGCATACATATTTCCATTTATCTATATAGCATGTCATTTTTTCTATACCTGTTTTTTCTTCTCAAAAGCAAACTTTTTAGATCTGTTAAACCCAAAATGAGTATCGATTAGTTTCACTCGAAGCATTTCAACAGCCTAATAGGTGATACGAAGCAATTCATGAAACAGCCTAAGCTAAGCTGCATGAACAAACGCTTGTAATAAATATGATGCCTGCCTATTACAGGTCAACTCAGATTGCCCTATGCGGCAGCCAATCAAATTGTCACCTAACAAGTCGATAAGTTTCAAAAGGGGAGATAATCCGTATACATGAACTGGATAGATACGCGGCGGTGGCACAGCCAATTCCAATGTATAGTAAACAACCATTTTTATATCAGAAACGAGCATTGGGTTTATTTAGCGATTTCATTGGACGGAGTAATGACTATTTGAAAATATAGTGTCAGTTCGAGAAGGTCTATTATACCGTGTCGTCAGATCCAATAGAAGCACAGCGAATTGTTTTAGTCTGATTTAAATGCTATTGACTTATGGCCCTATTCCACTACGACCACGAATCCCACGAATCACCAAAAGTGGCTAAATATTAGGATTCGGGAGGATTCGTGATATTTTGCAAATTTTCTGGTCTAATTCGTGACGCTCTACGATTCATTTACGATA
>JAUELF010281268.1:0-10420 GCA_031471495.1 Clinocardium nuttallii | reverse complement strand
AAAATATATCCGCTTGCATTAATGAGTCAAAAGAGTTCCAACGAGTGAAACACACTCTGAACTATGATTGACCTCAACGTCAGTCTTTATTGTTAACGTAGACTGTACGGTGACCCCAACAAGTCTACAGCAGTCGACCTGGAATACATATATAGAAATATGCAACTCACTGTAAATAAAAAATCCAATTATTGAAAGGAGTTGAAACCAATGTGGCAAAAGTAGAAATTGCCTACGCTTAGCTATTTCTCCCTTTTTCACTATGTTTTCGAGTCTCGTCTGCTGCACATGCATCAAAAAGTGTAAGCGGAAAAGGGTTATATCATTTCAATGACAGCTGAACCCTTTTCGTGTTATTTTAAGATGAATATTGAAACTGACAATGACAATTTCCTTCTTTTCACACAATGCATTCAAACCCGTTTCAAATTCAGCTATTGCCAATTAATGTCCATTGTATCCATTGTAAAACTTGGTTCTTACTTATCTGTGTATTCTTTGAAATGCTATTTTCTAGAATGAGTGCTTCCCCAATCTTTGTACTTTTTTCCGGAGCGACTGACTGTCTGTCCAGCTTTCTGTTCATCATTCCGTCTATCTGTCCGTTACAGGTTTTTTTGTAAACTCCTTTTTCCATATGTTTTCTTTGACCATTGTTTCAATAAAGTTTCAATGTATCAGGCTTGTTGTATAGGAAACTTATGACCTACCGATGTTCAGTGTACACGAAACATAACTCCAGCATGCTTTCGGTTGTCTGTCATTTATTGTTTGTCAATTGTTTGTCATTCGTGATTTAATTTGTTTATACAACAAAATCATCAAACTTGATACATTATGTATTGGTTATTGTCAGTCAATATGTGTTGTTTCAAAAAAGTTTGGTTTGGTTTGTAAAAAGGTCGATGATACATTGTTTTAACAATGTTTGTCCATATAAACTATGATAATCCTTTCACCTTACATACTATACTACAGTCCTTTCAGCGCTTCGATTATTCCAAAAGTCGAAACCATTCGTTTTCCGAGAACAGGTGTTCGAATGAGTGTAGATCAGAAATCGGCCATAACATTCGTTGTTCGTTGTCCAAGGCGAAAAAACATGTAAATGTTGAAAAATTCAGTTTACAAGTGGTATAAATTGCTTTGAGGCGGGAAGCGAAATCATATGGGATAACGTAACTGCTGTCAGAAATCCATTACGTAATCACAAGGAGCTGCTGGGTGATACATTTTCTTGAGCAATCTAGATGCTCTTTTCTAGACTTATGGTTTGAAAGATGCTCTCATACATGCTCTTTTCTAGACTTATGGTTTGAAAGATGCTCTCATACATGCTCTTTTCTAGACTTATGGTTTGAAAAGTTGTATGAAGCGTATAACTTCAATGGGAATATTTTGAAAGCACTTCACAGAGCAGGTGTCATGCGCGGGTACGTCGAAATCATTTGGCCATGCGCTAAGTTACGTTCCCGTATAAACGGTTACTCTGTATATATTCGCGTTATAGTCTTTAATAAACCGTTGTACCGAAAACACGTCTACGTTATAATTACCACGCTTGTGGAATAACCCTTACAACAAAGAATACAACACATATCAAATTATGAAATCAAATAGGTATTGTTTCAACCAAATTTTAAAAAAAGTGCGTTTTCTAAGAAAATGTTATAGAATGAGTGTAGAGCAGAAATCGGCCATGAACCTCTTTGTTCGGAATAAATTTGTCCAAGTAAAACACATGTAAATGTTGAAAAATGCCTATTATGAAACTGAAATTCAGTCAACAAGTGGTATACAAGACTAAGCTTTATGGAGGGAAGCGAACACATCGGGGATAACAAGCGTAGCGACTGTCAGAAACCCATTACGTAATCACATGTCGCCGCCATGAAAGAGCTGCTGGAAGATACATTTTCTTCAGCCGTCTAGGTTTCTAAAACTAACATACAGACACAATCTTAGAGATGTTCTTATACATGCTCTTTTCTAGACTAATAGTTGAAAGTTGTATGACGCGTATAACTTCAATGCGAATATTTTGAAAGCACTTCACAGAGCAGATATCATGCGCGGGTACGTCGACGTCATTTGGTCATGCGTTAAGTTACGCTCCGGTATAAACGGTAACAATGTATGTATTCGAATTATAAATATCAAATTATGTTCATCAAATAGGAATTGTTTCAAACAAATTTTAAAGATAGTTTCAGCAACACATCTGCAACAATAAAGATATAAGAGCTTTTCTCTGCGAATTTTTTGATCGACCCTCGAAATCGATCGAGACTGATGTGCTTCTTTTTTTGTATGCTCCCAAAAATGCCGAGGAAACATGAACACGCACTTTGTTTGTTTGTGCGCGTGCTTGAGTCCGTCAATCTTGTTTTCCCGGTCCGGGCTGTTTATATGTAAACTGCTTGTTGTTATTTTACGAAACTTTAGGATCAAGAGAAAAGTTGCATGTTCGAGGTTTTCTGGCGGATTGATGGCGCTTTCTGTAAGAAGTCTGTAGGAATTGTCGGCTTTAGCATCTTTTATTGACTCTTTGAAGGGATCGCTCATTTGTTTTGAAATAAGTCAACGCATCCAATATGACATTAAAACTGAATTTTGATAATGTCAGCTATGGTACCTTTTCGACCTATACAAGCTTTATAAAACATCAATTAAAACCCTCTCGCTGCCAAAGGCAATTAAATGCCTTTGCATACAATGCAGATTCCGGTGAGACAGCTTATAGTGAGCTGTCTTTCCTGAAATATGTATTTTTTGCCACTTAGACATTAAACTTTACTTAGTTTGCAGTTGACCGAAAACTGGAGTGGTAAAAAAAAAATATCAAATACAGATCATTAACACTGAATCAATAAAATTAAATAGCAAAAAACAAAGCCATAAATTTGCAAGACATGAAGCAATACGGCACCACTTGAAGGCATTCAGCAGTATAAAGTCCAAGATAACGAATACTTGCATCAAACGAAAACAAGTAAACCAATCAACAAGTCACGATGTTTCTGAAATGATCGTATCTAAATTACAAGAACTTCAAAGCAGACCTCTAGACAAGGGGCGGGTTTTTTACGTTCTAAAATCCTTATTTTACCCTCTAACCGTATGTTGTGGGTACTCAAAAGTCAGAGACGATTCTTTTGAGACCCACATCGTATGGTTTGATATTGTGGGGAAGAGAGCTGTATACTTCTTCTTATCTGGACCTCTGGGTATGACCAAATTGTCTTTTTTATTTATTTTATTTTAAAATATGTGTCTATTTGTTAAACATGTAATTCGGCATTAATCTATATTAAAATATGGGTTTTTGTTTTTTAACCCTTTTTCTTGAAACAGACAAACTTAGCTATCTCTCAAGCAGACGTTTTTGAAACCATTGTGGGGAAAGAAAAAGATAAATTGCTCGAAAGGAAAATGACTATAAAATTACTCCTTTTTTTATAGGAAAATTCATTTAACCCTTATCCCGCTGAATTAATACAACTGTAATCATAACTCTTACCCTTTCACGATTTATTCATGGACTCGACTTTACTGAACATTGATGAACGAGACGCGAACAATGTAGACCAAGATTAGACTACACGAATGTGCGCTTGGTGCATATACTAAAAGAATAACCATATCATGCTGTCCCTTTCTCACCCGAAGACGAATTTTGAAGCAATAGCAGCAGACGACTTTTGAAAACATTGTGGCCAAAGGTTAAATTGCTCTTGATGAGCAATTTCTCCTTTGGCCACAATAATTTCAACTTTATATGACAATTAAATATGGACATTTTTCAGCAGACGACTTTGAAAACATCTAGGCAAAACAAAAGAGGAATATCTCTTTTAATGACAGTTTAATATTTAAATTGGTTGAAAATTGCTCTTTCTCCTTTGGCCACACTAATTTCAACTTTATTTGACACTAAAATACGGACATTTTTCAGGATTTTGTCACAATGTTTTCAAAGTCGTCTGCTGAAGTTTTGTTGCTAAAAACGAACAATTCAGATCAATCATTTCCCAAATACAACCAATTTTCAGCAGACGACTTTGAAAACATCTAAGCAAAAAAAAGAGAAATATCTCTTTTAATTACAGTTTAATATTTAAATTGGTTGAAAATTGGATGCAAAAGGGTTAATAGTTCATAAAGAGTAATTTCTCATATTGCCACAGTCTTAACACAAATTGTCTGCCGCAGATCGTCTACGTTAAAAATGAAATATCTCTGTTAATGAATGTTTAATTATTCAAATAAATTGAAAATATTGATGAAAAAGGGTTAATTCCTCTTAAAGAGCAATTTCTCGTCATGTCACAATGTGTATATAAATTGTCTACTGCAGATGTGTTTTAGTTTTAAACTTATTTATTTGATATCGATTGCGAAACAAGCGTTAAGCTTATATTAATCACGCTCGATGTCTGCTTCCTGGAGACTTAACCAGTACTCGCGCGTGTGGAAAATCCCAAAGTCAGGACCCGCTCATCACGGGTCTCGAACTAGGGACCTTTGATACGAGAAGCCGACGCTTTACCTCTGCACCACTGTCTCCTAATACTAATTAAATAAAGAATTATCGACAAACTAACGTTTGATACTAATTCGACAAACACTTCCTAGATAAAGAGAGATTCTACCATCCCAAACTACCTAGATAAAGAGGTCAAGCCTTTTCTTATCTAGTTCTAGAGGTAATTCCTTTATCCCACAACACACATATTATCCAGTTAGGCCTAAAGATGATTCTACAAATACAAGCTAGGATGTGTTTCAGCAACACGTTCTTCATATAGAGGTATCTCCCACACTATCTAGATAAAGAGATGTACATGTTAATATGGGCCATGTCAAAGATTTGTCACCAGTTCAAAATGAATTCAAGTCTTGGGAATATTCTAGAGGCTGTACTCTTTTCTCTAGTATGCTGAACATTCATCAGAATGTTTGTCTTGATGGTAGCTAGGCTAAGTCCAAATTTGGGTCATATCGACTGAAAACCAGGTCATTGAGGACCATGGTCTCTATACTATTGACTGAGAGTTTGACTTCCAGTCATTTTCTTATAATTCTGGCACTCTTTGCTACAGGAAAACCCTTTTTTATCAAACCAGTATGGATATTATGAGAGAATAAAAGTTGGGGTGTCCTCAGGAAACAGAAAATCAGCCTTCAATCGTGTTATGCCACCTAAATTTTAAAAGCAAGTGAAGGGAGGTAACCACGTGATACCAATGGTATTTTACACTCCGCAAGAGTTGTCTTATTTAGATGGATCTTCATGTTAGTTTAGTGGTATATATTGAATAGCGCGGCAATGTGTGTACGTTTTAGTTAATAATAAGACATGGTTACTAGCACAAGGTATGCAAAGATTTTTATAATTTTGGCAAAACAGTGCTATATCTGTATCTGAGTTTGATGCAGAACATAACGGTCAATTTGCTCTTGTTAAACAACGAATCCACTTTAGTTATTAGCCCTGTAAGATCGATTTTCGTATGGCTTAACTAGATTGATCAGCAGAGTTTTCCAGTTCCCGGATATATCAAACAACCCATCGTTTAGCAATGTTGTCAAAGTATTTAAACACAACTCTAAATTTGATGTAGCTGATTAGGTAATATATCACAGTTTACGAGTTCATAAAAACTGTATGGAGAACTTAAAAAGTGTCAATCGGAGATGCGAGTTATTTGAAACAAAATAATACTACAAAGACAAAGCCGTAGAAATTGGTAGATAATGGGTAGAATATCGACAGCTTGTACCAAAGGTCCCGGGCTCAAGCTCAGAGACGAGCGACGTTATTGTACCAAAGGTCCGGGCTCAAGTTCAGAAACGAGCGATGTTATTGTATCAAAGGTCCCGGGCTCAAGTTCAGAGACGAGCGACGTTATTGTACCAAAGGTCCCGGGCTCAAGTTCAGAGACGAGCGACGTTATTGTATCAAAGGCCCCGGGCTCAAGTTCAGAGACGAGCGACGTTATTGTATCAAAGGTCCCGGGCTCAAGCTCAGAGACGAGGCGACGTTATTGTACCAAAGGTCCGGGCTCAAGTTCAGAAACGAGCGATGTTATTGTATCAATGTTTTGCTTCATCTCTGGTGCTAACATTGGTTATGCATCTATGAAGCATGTAAAAAAATCACCTGAGAATTACTATTACTTTGAATGGTGATACTTCTACTACTACTACTTATTAAGATAACAATAATAAGAAAAAAAAACGAAAATAATATTGATAATAAAATAATAAAAATAATAATAATAAGAAAACAATACTAAATCATAATAATGATAATAATAATAAAAATAAAAATAAAAATAATAATAATTATAAAATGATGATATGATTAACCCTTATCAATATACAACCGCTTTCTAACGCTTCTTCAGCGCAATATTTTTAGAATCATGGTGGCAAATAGAGAAATGGCTCATAAAGAGCTATTTCTGCGATTACCAGAGTGTTTTCAACTATATTCAAATAGTTCAATTGGGGAGATTTTCTATATTTTAATTACTAAGTCGTATGGCATGTGTTGAAAAGGGTTTATAAGGGTTCGTAACCTTGAAATACGTTCCACTATTTAACACTTGTCCTGTCATATGTAATCGTCAATGCATTTTGTGTAATGCGATACTAAATGAGCCGTCCCGCGAGAAAACCAACATGATGGACACTGCGTAATATATCGACATATCAACCTGCGCAGTCCGCGCAGGCTAATCCGGGACAACACATTCCGTGTTAAGGGGATAGAGATATAGAGTTATGATTCCTGAAACAGAAAATCCACAGGAGGCAAAACGCGTCTGTCTGGGTTAGCCTGCGCGGCATGCTTAGGCTGATCGGGGTCGATACTTTACGCAGAGTCCATAATGTTGGTAATAACTTCTTCAATATGGTCAACATTTATCGCTACATATTACTAATTTCTAAGAAATGACTAATCTAAAACTATTAACAGATCCGGATCTTCGCTGGGAGCAAAGTTTCAAAGGTAGGTTTTTGTGTGACGTTGGTCAAAGAATCAATCGCCGGGAACTCAGCGGTGATGGTTCCGGCTGCAGGAATAGTTTGTTAACCCTTTCCCCACATGGAGACGCATTATGCACAATAGAAGCAGACGACTTTTGATAACATTGTGGACAAAGAGGAAATCTTCCACTTTCCTCTTTGGTCACAATGTTTTTAATTTTTATATCAACAATTAAGCTATCTTGAAATGAGATTTTCAGGTTTTTGTCACCATGTTTTTCAGAGTAGTCTGCTGCAGATTTGCTTCATGCGGGAACTACTCTAACGACATATGATGCAATGAAAACGTTGTCCTCATTGATTTAGTTTGGAGAGCACAAACTGTAGAGAGCGGGCGGATATTTCAAAAACTCGCTAGAATATTGGAAGTTGTGGTGTTATTCTTATTCGATGTTGTTTTCTTGTGGAGAGTGGATTAACTGTGGCCATTTTAAGGTAAATATTTATTAAGCACATTTAACCGTAACCAAGTAAAGACAACATATGACGTTTCTCTACTCCCACATGTTTTTTTAATCTTGAAAAAGGGAGAATATGCTAATGGCGAATACCTTCTTTTGAACTTTTAACACAAAACAATTTACATTTAAAATGTCCTTATGTTTTTATTTATTTTGTGTCCTGTACTTATATGGAAATCCTTCTCCGGCGTGTGTCCGCCTGTCTGCCAGTATATGCATCGCGCTTTGCTTAAATTGGTCATTACTTTGTTTCTGATTGGCAGATTCACATCAAGGTTAAAACACTTATACCTAGTTATCTACTTGTTCGTGTCGTGTTCGGTATTTCATGCTGAAGTTATCTAACTTTTTCGTGTCGTGTTCGGTATTTCATGCTGAAGTTATCTAACTTTTTGTGTGTCGTGTTCGGTATTTCATGCTGAAGTTATCCACCTTTTTCGTGTCGTGTTCGGTAATTCATGCTGAAGTTATCTATCTTTTTCGTGTCGTGTTCGGTATTTCATACTGAAGTTATCCACTTTTTTCGTGTCGTGTTCGGTATTTCATGCTGAAGTTATCTTCTTTTTTTGTGTCGTGTTAGGTATTTCATGCTGAAGTTATTTACCTTTTTCGTGTCGTATTCGCTATTTCATGCTGAAGTTATCCACCTGTTCGTGTCGTGTTCGGTATTTCATGCTGAAGTTATCTACCTTGTTCGTGTCGTGTTCGGTATTTCATGCTGAAGTTAATCACATTTTTCGTGTCGTGTTAGGTATTTCATGTTATATATGTTTGGAAAAATCACTTCAAAGAAACACTTTTGATTTGGAAAATGGAACACTACAGGGAATATAACTAGCCTTCTCCTTTTCAAAAGTTATATACCATTCCCATTATTTTTTATCTACCATTTTCATAATTAATTTCCTAAAACATGGTTCAAAGGTAGCTTGTGACCTGCATGTGTACAGTAAAAGGAATACTCTAACATGCTTATTTTCGGTGTTTCCCTTTATGTGCATTGTTTGTTTTACACATTTTCCCTTTATGTGCATTGTTTGTTTTACACATTTTCCCTTTATGTGCATTGTTTGTTTTACACAATTTCCCTTTATGTGCATTGTTTGTTTTACACAATTTCCCTTTATGTGCATTGTTTGTTTTACACATTTTCCCACTTACTGTCCAACTTTTCCAGGCGGCACATGAGTTCCATAGAACGTTCTTGTTTTTATCTGACCGATTGTTATTGTTGATACATATGGATCTAAAACATTATATGAGCTTAACGTTCAATATTGTTAGAAACATATTGAGTTCGACATAACATTATTCCCAGATTATTTCTTAATCGAAAATTGTTTTCTGTAGCGTAAACAAATCATTTAGTTCGAGTTAACAAGGGAAAATATCAAATTAAATACGTTTAACAATTGAGTTCATGCTATTCCGCGCACGTGTAATGCGCGAACGTGTTATTAAAATCCTATATCGTAATGTGCACGTGTAATATAGTCGATGTTATTTTGCGCGCGTTTAATACAGTCGATGTTATAACACGCACATATAATTTAATCCTATATCTTAATGTGCACGTGTTATATAGTCGAAGTTATATTGCGCACGTGTAATATAATCGATATTATTTTGCGCACGTGTACTTTACTCGATGTTATACCACGTACGTTTAATATTATATATATTATAACGCACAAGTGTAATTTAATCCTTTGTGAACGTGTAATATACTCGAAGGTTTATGGCGCACGTGTAATATACTCGATGTTATACGGCGCGTGTGTAATATACTCAATGTTATACGGCGCATGCGTAATACACTCGATGTTATACGGCGCACGTGTAATCTACTCGATGTTATACGGCGCACGTGTAATATACTCGATGTTATACGGCGCACGTGTAATATCCTCGATGTTATACGGCGCACGTGTAATATACTCGATGTTATACGGCGCACGTGTAATATCCTAGATGTTATACGGCGCACGTGTAATCTAATCCTATATACATAGCGATGTATCTTCGGTCCACTAAATCAAGAAACGCGACAGTGTTAGCAATGGTTGTCAATACAGAGGACGAACACTCGAGTTCGAATCCCGGCTAGGCCAATGTTTTTATACCTAATGTTCACAAGTCTTTGTGACTTGTATCATTCTTCTACCGCCAATGTTGTGACATAACTGGGATATGTTGAAAGCTTCGTAGACGGCACTCAAACACATTTTTAGATCTGATAGCTGTGCAATAAATACGACGATGACCAGCCTTTACTCATAAAGTGGATCATTTCGGTCCTTGACCGCATACTATCAGTGCAATGTGTCCCGCTTTGACCGTGCCATGTAGACATTATAACTAGTGAAGGAGTATTAGTTAGTATAGCGCATTGTGTATATCTATAAAAACTAACGTTCCGCTCAATTACATTCAAAGAAAAAACCAACATTATGGCCTCTGCGCAATGTATAGACCCAGATCAGCCTGCGCAGTCCACGCAGACTGATCCGGGCAGACACATTCCGTCTCAGGGGATAGAGGTATAGAGTAATGATTCCTGAAACAGAGAAGCGAAAAGTATTTATCTGGGTAAGCCTGCGTGGCAGTCTTAATGTGTGCTGATACTGGACGATACTTTATGCCGAGTCCACAATGTTGGTTTTCTCGCGGGACGGCTCATATTAAAACACAATTTAGGATATATCTTATTATTACATTAGTCTCACGAATAACATGATATGTACACAATTTAGGATATATCTTATTATTTCATTAGTCTCACGAATAACATGATATGTACACAATTTAGGATATATCTTATTATTTCATTAGTCTCACGAATAACATGATATGTACACAATTTAGGATATATCTTATTATTTCATTAGTCTCACGAATAACAT
>JAUELF010281267.1:0-19375 GCA_031471495.1 Clinocardium nuttallii | reverse complement strand
AAATGACCAAATCAAACAGTTCCTGTGCATCCTATACATATTTACAAAGAATTTACACCCATTGTCACATATCCAATTTTTTAGGAACTACAGTAGTGTAGATCAAAGGGACTTGCGGATGACTTAGCGTAATTTGACCTTATAGGTGATTTTACATACGGTGTTAGGGTAATTTATTCGACCGCGATTATATTTAGGATTGGGATTTCTCTGGAAAATGCGTCACTTTCATTTTGTAAACGACGCCCAGAAAATGTTTTATATACGTCATGTCGGGTTTAGATGCGGCGTGAAACGACAAACAGCAAATATTCTCATTCGTTGTTCCTGCAATTCAATGCGTGATCATGTATTCACTCATCTTATCTGGATCAGCCCTGCAGATACATTGCTCTACAGCGTTGGGTCGAAGGTCGGGTTTAAATAATGGGCACCTGTTTACTACATTACTAGTCAATCGGCATACAACTCCCAATTCATAGGTGCCTACCGACACATGAAATATATACATTTACTGTTTATTTGATATTTTTCTTCAGAATTAATTCTCTGTGTTGATTCGATAGTTTAAATATGACTTCACTTCAAGGTGTAGCGAAATTGTAGAGGTCACGGAAAATTGTAGAGGTCACGGACAATTATAGATGTCAAATCTTGTTCTAAACAGGATATCGCAAATATCTGTTGAGAAAAAATAATTCGTAAGATAACGTAAGTGTAATGTTAGCTTATTTAACGGGGGTAGCACAGCTTGCCGCTAAAAGACAACAGGTAACTTATTTCATTCCTACAAAATGTATCAGTGAAAATGCTTTTTAGCGCATACAGCATTTTAAAAATGTCTTTTAACGCTTGAACAGAACGGATTAATATCCGTAGGCATGCCTCATCCTACAGATAGCCAGAAATTACATTATTTCTAATTCTAAACAAAAAACAGTGTCTTTAGAAGGCGTTGTATGAAATGACCCGTTGTTTATAAGCGACACCCCTTTAAACAATCTTTCCCCCGTTTAAATCTTCCCAAATGGACAAGTCGATGTTATCGACTTTCAAAACTTCTATTTGGTGAGGTAAGATTTTACTGGATCGAGAATTTGACATTTGCGTTTCATAATTTCGAGTTGTCGTGGTAAATTTCAGGTTGATAAGCTGTGATAAGCACGAAAATATCGACCCAAAAACCTTTCGACTTGTCGAGGTCAAATATATAGCCGAACAAGAAGCATACCATTTCTACACAAACAATTGTAGCAAAAAGCAATTTTATTTTAAACTAAAAAGTATACAATCATTTAGGGTTAAGTCGATATAAAAACCAAATTTAGTAAGTTGAAATCAAAATCATTGATCTCTTTAAGAAACCCTTTTCTGTGATATTGATCTATCACCAATTTAAATTCAAAGCACTATAGTTCTGACGGCCTATATCTTATATTTATGTAGTTATTGTTAAGAAATTAACAGATCATATCAAACATAGTAAATATTAAGAAACTGACATTCGCAAAGTAGGAGCCCTATAACGCTCACCTGAGTGCAAGAGCTCACAAGTATACAAATTAACTACGGGTCCCCAGGTGAACCCAGCACTGCATTTTTCATGTGACTCCTTTGTTCTTCTCCGTTCCACTTCGTGAATGTTAATAAGCTCTCGGCGCATTAATCTTTTAAAGCATTTGTTAAACTTATATTCGTGTACTCACGCCTTAGGTTTTTCAATGATGTTTATTGGGAGATTTTAACCTTTTAAATGCAGATTTATTGAATCAATGATGAACTATGTGTCTCACGCAGTCTCACCCTGCGTTAATCTAACAGCAATCGGCAGGCTGCCAACTCCGAGGAAATGGTGTTATTCTATGACCAGGGGTTAAAGCCCCGGTCCAAAAATGAAAGTCGCAATTATATACAAAGTAACACATTATATTTAGCTGTGTAGTGTGCATTGTTGTTTGTGAATTTACGTCACGATGACGTAAAGAGCGGTTTCAATAAGTTGTCAAGTAGATCATTAACAAACCACGCGATAGAACCTCAAGATCAATCTCAGACGTCGCGAGAGATTTAATTTATTCAAGATTAATAAATGTTGCTAGATTATCTGATTTGGCCATAAACTATCTGGAACTTGCTCTTCAATGTTCATTAAAGTCAACATTTACCTTTTCCCATAAACCGACACCGTTTATATCTGTACTTATTTTGTTGATTTTAGCGGACAGTGGCAGCTCGAATATATTTTCCGCCTAGATCAGTAATACCATGGTCATACAATAATTCATAACCCGGCTGGGGACTAACAAGAACTATGCGGGGGTCATAACACACCACTTTGACCGTCGCGAGTCGGAATCGAATTTAAGACGCCTAGTCCAAAAGCCTATTTATGTTAGACCAGAATCCTATATATGTAGTAACGCCTTGAAGGAATGAAGCCATTAACTCATATTTCGTGCTGTCCAATTGTGTTGTTATCACATAATAAGGCACATGAGGTAAACACGTTCGGTACATGTATCATTGATTTGAACAATATTGTGCAAATCCAATGTGATTGCAATATGGTGTCATTGAAATGAACTTCAGATTCCTCAAATCTAAATTGAATTTTCTTCACATGAGAACATTAATTGAGTGCCAGGATATCTTGTTTACATTCTTATTTGAAAATGAATACCCCCGCGATCATACTCAATAGTAGAACGAAATTGATATTTCTGGGATATTCAAGTTGTGTGTATAAATGATCAACGACCGCACACATATATTAGTGATCCGTGTTTATGTTTTTGTATATTATTTTACGCTGCTTTCAACAATGTTCATCTATACCACGGCGTTTCCTGTGTAAGTAACAAGTACTTCTGGTTTATTTATTCTGACTAGATCGAATCAGTCGTAATAATTCAACAAAGGTAAATATGCAAATTTATGAGCAATTTAAGTTTTCAAAAAAACTATGTCCATGGCAATTCACCAATACCATACGAAGTGGAAATCGATGCAACAAATGAAAACCTAACCCGGTTATGTCTGGTATTTGCTTAGTAGAATATTACTACTAATACAAATGGACATTTCCAGCAAAACCTGAAATGTAAACGTAAACTGAAACTTACTTCGGAATTGACTCAAATTTAAGGGACCGTCTCAAAAGTAATAAACCTAGTCAATTGCGTGGATCTTTATTCAATTAGATTAAATGACTTTCTCTTCTTATGAGCAAAAAGATTGCAATTGAAAAAAGATCAGGCAAAATAGTGTTTTGCGACGCCTTATTGAACTAACACCTCTATATATTTTAAATTCACATTTTGCTTGTTCAACACATACTCTATGTCTACCTATATGACGATATGTTTTTTTCTATAATAATTTGTCGTATACATTGTATACGATTTGCGTCGGATTTGCTACCTTTTAAACGGGTTGTTTGTGGATGTCTATTCGAATATATTTCATCTGGAAACTGCCGATTTAGCCCTCCTATATCGGTCATTAAGATGACCGATTTTGCGTCGTTTAAGTAACCGGGAAAAGTACTCTCGATATGATAAATAACAGCAGTGTTGTCAACAACTTTTTGAGTATGAAAAACGTGGTAACGTTGATGTCAAGAATAAAACATCCACGACCGTACGGCGAAAATGTACAAATGTTCTGACGGTGCGTCCGCCGCGACCTCTTCGCGCGTATGGCTTTTTTATTGAGATATATGGGCAAATGCGATAACCGGCGATCTCGCGGCGTTCCTACCAAGTGCATGATACCACGCGTCTTCTAGGTGTAACGCGACTGCAGAGCGAGATTACGGCGGTGTTTCTACCATGTGATCACGGCGACTATTAAAGACGACAGCGCACTGATGTATGAACTTTCAAATGCTAGTTGTTATAGCAGGTCGCACATGAAAGGCATGGTCGCCATAGGAGCGTAGTGCAAGATTGTCGACCAAGCAAAGGTCGTATTTAGAACCCCATAAACGGAGAGGAAACCATAAAATAGCCATAGGCTCACCAGGAACCATATAAGACGTGATATAATCGCGAAACATTGGTGAATTCATCGTAACATCGATATGACAACGCCATAAGGACTCCGACGCGCGTGTTTTGTGAGTGTTTTAAGTTCAATGAGATGGATGTTACGATGTTTGTCTCCCGACCTCCGCGACCCGCCGCGTTCTCACCGCGTTCCAGGTCAGATCGCCGAACATTGGTGTTTGTTTTGAACATGCTTATAACAAACGCCGTTCCTCGGCGATCATTGGCGACCATAGCAAGATGTCTGGCGTTCCCACCACGCTTATATACCGCAATAATGGCGACATTGACGCGCTCCGGGCTCATTTACCGTTGCCGTAGCAGCGCAGTGAGGACGCCATCGCGGTATGATGGGGGTATTATTAATAGGTATATTTATCTGATGTGACGTCCTATCAATGGCCCCAATAACAGCCAACATCTTTCGGCAGAACCCTATCTTTGATAACCACTCTTGCATTATAAAAAAACGATTTTCTCTAAAGTGCAAACTACATTATGCGGAAGGAGACTTTTATTGGTTGCATGCTATACTGAATGAAAAACTTGGATTAATCCTAACCAAAGGATTGGCTGACCATTCACAAGTTGTGTCAAACCTTTCTAATTCAGCCAATCCTAGAATTTATGGCTGAATCGGCCAAGTGCTATGCTTTCGCGCAATACATAGGTCATTGAAAAGGAAAGTCAGAAGAACATGGACCTATCATTCTTTTGACTCTGAAGCTCTTGAAGACACTTTTTTTGCTACCATAGATATATTTTGTGTAGCAAATATTAGGACAATTGGGTAATTATTTTCATAGAAACTTAAATTTTCCTATGCCGCATAAACCTAGGTTATGCGGCTTGAGCCCGGCAAGTTTTCTGCGCACGCGCATCATACAGGCCTCCGAGAGAAAAAAACAGAAATATATAAAAAAAAAAATAAAGGTTTTACTGTGTTTGAAGAAATGACCAAATGTTTTGGGCCATTTTACAATCAAAGAAAAAGTTAAATAGCTTGAAAAACATATGTCGCTATAACCTATTGGCTGAATAAGCTCATAAGCCCAACACTCATCATCATTAGTTTTCAAGCAATTTGACTCTATCCCGTAAAGCACCTATAGAATAATTCAATAATTTAAGCTGACTCAAAATTGACTTTTAATAATTTTTCAGCTAAAAGCCCTTTAGGTCACAATACACCAAATACATTTTTTTTTATTAAAATTGCATTTTTTAAGCAATATAACATTTAAAATAATCCAAAGAAATTTGGGGGTGTGGGGGGTCATGCATTATGCAAGAAAGAATTCGCCATGCAAGAATGGGACATAATTAGCCAAAAGAATTCACCAGGCGGAAATGCATACCGTCATTTTGGACGAAATCGGACCCGGACAATACCGGTGTTTCACATTCTCTACATCCACTTTAAAACAACGTCAATATACTAAAAATGATAAAATCAATCATTCCTATTGCATACTATACACATTTAAAGTGAATTTAAACTCAATGTCATATATTCAATGCATTATGGTGATCGTATACACTAATTTCTTTTTTAGGGACTATTTGGCATTACCGCGGATGTTTTGGGGGTAATTTGACATGTAGTAAAGAAAGGGAAGAGACTCTCGCTAAAACGGTTGTAAATCTCCCCATAATCAAATATACAGTGTCCATATAAACATAAATACAATCGCTTGTATAATTTCATTTATATCGCACATAGTATGCGAGCTGATCTAAATAGTATTAACAAATTGGTATGAAGATGAATTTATTTGTAGCCTTACATCTACATTTATTTATAGTTACAGTACCATTCATTCGAACATTATTTTGCCTTAAGAATTTGCATTTGAATCAGTAGACTTAGATATGACCATTTTAGAAATTTATATTTAAAGAAATGTTACTTTTTGCATTAGTGTATGCACAAAATTGTATTACTGTTTCAAATGAAGAGTCAGAAAAAGTATTTTTAATTTGGCAAAATATATAAATTCGTTTTAGAAACAAGAAATACCTACATTAACAATTTCAAATTTCAGCCTAATTGTGATAAATGTGTCTTTCACTTACATATCACTAGTAAAAGACCCTAGTCCCTTCTTCAATATGGCTCTGTAGATTAGATGAAAAAACAACTTTTTATACAATTTGATATTACTTTATTTTCTAATTCTGGTTTAAAAATAAATAATAACATGATATTGATTAATGTTAACCCTTTTGTTTGCCCTGTGACGTCATCCGTTATTATCTGCTATGAATCATCAATCCTTTCCTATACTCCTTGGTCAATTTCAACAAGTATGTGAAAGAGTTAATTGACAGAAAGGGTTGTCTTCTATAAAATGTAATCAATCAAAATTGGCTGAATACAAATATATGCCTGCAAGCATCTTCGGTATCAGAAAGATGGTAAATGTGACAAAATACTTTAATCCTGAATGTGCTGGTTTTATTTCAAGATAATGTGTTATTAAAGTTTCGTTGCTTATGCTCGACAAAAACAGATCTAGTTTTATTTATTTAAATACACTGAACATCGATTGTATAGAGATTATTTATATCAACCGCCATTACAATGTTCTAACATTGAATATATTTCTTTTATAAGTGTGTCTTCTTATTATGGTTTTGTATAGCCGCGTAAATAATTAGTCGCCGGGCAGAAACCAGCGACTTATATTTTGTAATAGCTTTTCGAAAATGACATTGGAAGAAGAGTTATTATTAGAATTTTGTTTTTAAAATGTCTTGTACATATTACAATTGCGTTTTTGACACATCTAAAGTGAAATAAATATTCCGATGTTTTAAGTATTTGCATTTTCTTTTTTTTAATCGCATTTATGTTTTTTGTTTTATTTACGAACACAAAACAGTCCCTATTAGCCTTTCAACAGACTGTTATGTGTCAATATCGAGATAAAAATCACGTCAAATTCTACTTTTCTTATCAATTTTAACTTACTGAATGTTATTTTCATGTTCAAAGAGATGTCTTGATTTGTGAAGAATGCTTTAATAATGTTTATACATGTATATATCTAAAATATGAACTGTTTTTAAGCTAAAACTGTTGATCACGTGACAAGCGAATACCTACTGCGTAGATCGATCTCCTTTGCAGAGAGCCGTTATTTACACTCACTTACAAATAGTTAATTATAGGTGACTTAAAATGTTTATTTGATTCGAAACAAATTACGAAAAGAACAAACTGAGATAAAACTGGTTTTAATAGAAAAATTACTTTGAATGAACACTCTCTGCCTATAAAGAGAGCATAAAGAACGACAACTATGCGAAAAATAAACGAATCGGACCTTTCGTGCAAAGCTAGTTCGCCCTTGACAATTTTAAATATGTCATTAGAATTCCTACAGGCATTTCGTTGCGATCTGCATATTTGTATGAATCATTGACACAAGGGCGCTCATCATTATCAATTTTAAGACACGAGTAGTAGGTTATTTTCATTATTAAAGAGGAAAGAAAGAATTTCAATAAATTAACATGTTGTAGGGTACAGTTTCATGTTCGAAATTAAGTTTGGAATTATACAACACTGTCAATGCATTTTAACCGTTTAGCTGTTATTATATTTCGAGGGTTGTCTAATATATAAATATTGGACTCCTTTTAACATTTGTCAAAGTATGATATAACTAGGATGCCAAGCTAATATCATTTTGAGAAAAGAGAAAACTCATGTCTTCAGCGATTTAACCCTTTCTTATTGTTTTAAAAGTAGATTGCTGCAAAGGTGTCCAATGTTGACTTTAATAGAGGAAAAGTAAAATGACGTGCTTTTGCATGCAAATGCTAATTTGTCTGTTTTGTGGTTTTATTGATATATAATACAATTCAAATATTCTGACAAACATCTTGAAAAGTGTATGTGGAATTCACAAATCTTATACTTATTCCTTAATGAAAGCACTGTATACATACTAAGACTGATTGTTGACAAGATTACTCATTTCCATTTGTGTTTAAGATCAATAATTAGTTGGCTGTTTGTATGGTACATTTACTATAGAATGGAGATTGATCCTAAACAATGAAAGGCATGAATTATATTTCAATGAAGGACATTCATTTCGTTGACATAACATTGTAAATTATGATACCATTTCACTTCATCCCACCCCTGATGTTCCAATATGCCCCTTAGTTGATAACTATTTTTTTCAACTACGATAATGTAAATGTTATGCATAACTGCAGAATTGATTTCCGGCGACATGATGCGTTGCAATGCCCGTTTGTACCTCAATATGTGTTCAGTCAAGCGAACGTTAACCTCGAATTTTCCTTTTCCGTTCAAAAAAGCATTTGCTAGTTCATCCTATCTGTTTTAAGTCCATCTTGATTATGTTGGCAATATAATAATCAATATTTTAAACACCAAACACACAAAATCTGTAAAGGGGATCCTTTTGTAACGTTACTGTATGGTGAAGCAATTCCGTCCTTAGTGGCACTTGATAAAGATCTGATGGTGCAAAATGAACATGATGTATTCCATATGTAAAGTCTGAGAAAAGATATAACATGTAAGTATACAATAAGTCTATTTAATTGCTTGTACAAATATCCCATATCTATATAATAAAACTAATGTTGTATTAACCCTTTTCCATATACTACAAATCTGAACCAAATTACTTTGAAAACGTCTGGACAAAGTTAAGGAAAATATCTATAAGTGAAAGTGTAAATATTGCATAGAGTTAAAAACATTACGGCAAAAAAACCAACTTGCTCATCATGAGTAATTTCTCCTTTTACAACATTTATTTTAAAAAGTCGTCTTCGTCAAAATGCGTATGCAAGTGGGAAAGAGTTAATCGACAAACGTTGTTTTTAAAGGTATATTCGAGTGACCAATGTTTACTTAGAAACCGTAATGATTAGTAAATGTCATGACTTAGATTCCCTGATGGATAACGGTTGGTATTATAAACCCGTAAATAATACAATTATGATTATTCAATGTTGTGTGGTTATTTAACTCAAAATGACTTTTTTTAAAACTTGTGTCGTTCAAAATGTAAATAATTGAAATTGAATCAGCAAATAAAGCCATGTTTCTGATGGCTTAAATGTGTTGCCAATACAAATACCAGCTCAGTAACCTTCAATTGAACTACAGCTTTCAAGTAAATCGACAATGTTTTAATGAAGTAGCCCACTTAGAACGGATTCTGTTTACATTTTTGTTCGGTAAGGAAACCCCCTGTGGCAAAACGACGTAGTGGTTTGTTAAGTCATTTTATGGAATAACGAGAGCTCTCACTTTTGCGAGTCGATCGATGTTAGATATATTGAAATATGATATAGAGGAGGATGACTTCTTTTGTTACATAGTTCAAGAGATTTCAAATATTGCATTAACAGTATTAACCGATTATCATTTGTATTTTAATCATTTCGATTTAATCATTTTCGAAGCGAGTTACACTCGTGTCTTTCAAATTGCCACAAACCGACACATACCGTGGCGCGTCACGCGAAGAAAACCTTCGGAAGTTGTTTAATAGCAAGCAGCCACATACGATCAGGATATTGTTGTTGTTTACCAGCAAGCAGCCACATACGATCAGGTTGAACTCGAGAATCCCTTTTACAACAATACAATCAACAATAATGGTGATGAATGGCTATCGATGGTCTGTTTTCTCTAGACGTGACCGACTATATCTAACCGTGCTTCAGACACGGAATGTCTCCAGGGATCGATCTGGAGTTTTATGAAACGATTAAACATCCGATTTGTTTACAGGTTTCTGGTAAATACACGTGTCACAATAAAAAAACATTCGGAAGGAATTGTTTTACCTATTTGTTAGAACGATAAAAACGCAGATTTGTTTAATCTGCTTTTGTTTTAAACTTTTTAAACCTATAAAGGATGTATGAACGGCTAATAGACGAACGTTGTTGTTGTTTTATCAAAACGCATAATTTCAAGGTATCTTTTACACCAGAGTTGAAACGGGGCCGTTTTGCTCTATTTGGTTATATTGAAAACTTTAAATATCTTCTTCTCCGAAAGAACATGGTCGATTTCCAAATATGTTTGCAGCAATGTTCTGAGGACTATCAGATTCCTTCAAGTCATGTTGATTGGTCTAAAAACATTGCCCCCGCGGATGGGACTTTTGAGACCGTTTTCCAATTAATTCGTTGAAATGTACCTTGAAACATGGCGATTGATCTAAAAACATGGCCGCCAGGGGCGGGGCTGTTTCACCTTTTATGTCTATAGTGAAGAGAAAAATCTTCTCTTTCGAATGTATCTTGCATATTGCGTAATCATGTTGTAGAAATTTCGTTATTAGATTCCTCAAGACATATATTGTTTGTTCTAAAAACGGACATGTTCGGCCTTATTATGGCTTTAGTGAACACTTAATATTCTCTTCCGTAAGTATCCGACTGACTTTCTGTTCGGTTTTGAAAAGACTTTTTAGGAAAGATCCTTGTGTGGTTCTATTTCCTTGCAAAACTGTGGTACTGCGTCATCAGAAAGGGGAACAATTGCAAACATATTAAAACTCGTTGTGTCCAGAAGTAATTGTCTGATATTAATTTTATATAATATTATATATGTGAAAATTCTAAATCCTGTGTTGGCCATTCTTCTTCACACAAACGTATTCGTCTAGTTACAAACAAAAAAGGAAGCTTCACTAAAACAAAATATATTCTTACGAAATTGGCATGAAAAAAGGTAAAACGAAGTGCATGGATCCACCTCTACCTATATTTTAATCAAATTAACAGAAATCATCATCTACCAATCGAGTTTGGGAGATGGAATAGTTACTCCTGAAAACGACAGAATATGTACTGTATTTGTAGTTTTCCCAGTATTTATAGAACTTAGAATGCAATTTATCCCAGAATAGTTTGTAATCGCCCGAATATGTACCCATTAATGTATGCATTAAACAAGACGGTTCTGACGATTATTTCAGGAAAATGTTTGTTAGCATAAATCTAGTCATTGGACAAATCATTCTGACTAATGTCATGTGAGTGGATTGTACAGTTCAGACATGATGCAATTGAAATATTTACCGCTCACGCTCCCGCTCCAAATCGCTCTTAAAGCGTTCAGTCGTTCAAATGATTGTGATTGCTTTTGTCCGTTCCGTTCAAATTAATCGCTTTTTTACGCACATTGGAGCGCTTTTTTACGCTCACTGTGAGCGCTTTTTTTTCGATCAAAAGTAGTTTTGTAAAATAATTATTGAGTAAATTGTTTCAACCGCTTAATGAGCGAAGCATTCATGTGATTGGATTTTTTCGTTCATTATGATTGTTTAATTCAGAAATTCCGTTACGCTTTTAAAGCGTTCCAACTTTCTTCTAATCATGCTCACGATCCAATCACGTTTTGCTCTGACTGTCAAGTTCATGATGTTCTTATCTGTTACCATGTAAATGCTAACTTTATGGCATGCATAAGGTTGTTCATAAAGCCGGACACCATGTGATCACAATGACAAACATCGAGTACTTTATATGAACAAAGAAAACTAACAATTCTCTAAGTACACTGTGTAACATATAATGTATTAAAGAATACAAGAACGAACTAACAACAACAAACAATAAGATCGTCATGATGGTCCTTAATCGATCGCCTAAATGATGCAAAATAGCAAATTTGTAACTGCTAACATCGATTAAAACTTGACTACGGATGAAATGAATCTGCAAGGAATGAAAACTGTAAATATAATAGCCAATCAGTAAATGACGTTTGAAATTAGACATTGAATCTTGAAACGATTTGTAAGCGGACCACCAAAGGAACATTGATATCGGTCCAGTGGTTTAGGAAATGTCGTTTGAAGATAATAGTTTTACACCCCTTTTCGTATGTCCCCTGCTGGCTATGCTTTTAAACTAATACACATGGTTTGAACGTTTTAACGATTTATGCAAAGGGTCACTGAAGCAACATTTCAGCTTATTCATCTTGAAATATGACGAGAACTTTCAGATAAAAGGAATTATAATAATTTGCCATCTTGCCGCTTTTCTTATGTCGCCTTGTTGCCATGTTCTTCAAACATTCAATATGGATTGAATTTTTCTTGTAAAATATTACTTTAAGAAACATTTTTACCTAATTAGCATGGAAACCGACAAGCTTATTGCCTTGTTGCCATATTCTTCAAACATTCAATATGGATTGATTTTTCTTTTGTGAAATATTACTTTAAGAAACATTTTTACCTAATTATCAAGGAAACCGACAAGCTTATTAAGAGAATTTCTGATGCCGCAACAACCTAAGCGTCTTTCTCGACAATGAAGCATAGTTTGCTCACTCGATATAGGTCACATCATCAGTTTGGCGTGAAAATCATTCGGAACTATTTGTTTCGACGGAGATGCCAGTGTTACTAAGAATGTAGTTTGTTGACTGTGGAACGGATGTGTATCGACAGCCGTCCCAAAATCCTCTTACTTTATACTCTAGTACAAACCTGAATGAGAAGAATGCTGATGATTTATTGTGATTTAATGTCTCCACATTGCGAAATAATCTAGCACTTAAGTAGATTATGGAGCATAGCATCCACCATAAATATCGCTGCCAGTGACAGTTTACGATGGACGTGATATAATTCCAGACGAGGTTTTCACGGTATATATATATATGACCCAACAATTCACATATAATCGTCTACGACTAGACTCTGTCGGCTTTTGATTTGGGAACAAAATTATATATATGGACTGGTTATTGAACCTTTTTGAAAAAGAAGGTTTAACCTTTATATTTGTGACATCAATTGCAGAGACAAATGAGTCGTGTTTGGCGTGTTACGTTCTTATAGCATTGTCAAGATATAAGTTGTTTCGCAGGTGACAATGTCTTAACTGGGAATGTGTACAATTTGGACGATATATAGAATGTTCCTCGGGCTACCTGTTGATCTGTGACGAACTCTATGGTCTCGGCTCAAACTTTGGTATGTGGTTTCAACTGTCTGTAATGGTACATATCTGTCCAGCGTATATGCTCTGGAATCCAACAAAGCGTCTATTTGGAACCGTCTCCTCCGAAACAAACCGATGCCGAATCACGGATGTATATCCGAGCTGCTCAACCTATGTTGGATGTTTCAGCTGATACTCCTCTGGTAGAGTATTGTTTACGTATTTCAGACTATTAAATCATTGATAGAGACATCGAAATGTTTCGTTAATAAAGATAGCGTAGCGGCTGCTCCCTTTTACTATAGGGATATGCACTAAAAGCTTTGACTTATTCTTATTTAAAAATAAAAAAAATAAGCGTGACCACTTTAGGTAGCACACTTTTATATTTACTACTTTATACATTAAATTAACCATTTAATATACATACAAATTAAAAATTAAGCTTACATACTAATAAAACAGTTTGTATTTTATCAACTTAAGACATTAAATAATCAAAGTACGCTCGGTACTACCTTTAAAAGGAACTATATACAAAAGGTTGTACTTCCTGTACATAACAGGTTATCCTGACATACACCTCTTGAGCGGGATCACATAAAGTGGTATGGTAGTAACACACGTTGGACTGACTACAAGTCTGTTTGTGTCGTAAGTAACATCTGGATCGACACTGCATGTATTCAGACAGTGAAGTAACGAAGGCATCTGGCCCATTTACACATGACCGCCTCGGTGGTGTAGTGGTATAGCTTCAACGCGGGAGGTTGCTGGTTCGATTCTCGACGGGATTATAAACACACTTTTTAAAATGGTAGTAATTGCTTTCCTACCATTGCGCTCAGGATTATAGGGTTAATATAACGTTTGACTCACATGTGTCAGGATGGACCAGTAGTACAGGGAGCATCGTGATACAACTGGAAATATGTTGAAGTCGCCTCAATACACCCTAAAGAAATGAACACATTTTTGAACATTGTGTTATTTTGTAAATATAAAATAAGAACTAGAATGTTCTATACTAACTTGTGAAAATAGACCATAGACTTGGATTTACAAAATGACATAAACAATGTTTCAACAAGTGATTTCGATACAGTCTAGTCTTGGGAATGTATAGTTGTATAGTGATCTAGATTGTAGAGTACAAGGCTGCCCTACTCATTCATCCGAATTCGTCGTAGACTGTCAGCAATATCGATATTAATGTTGAAGTCTACCGACACCGTTCGCTATGCGGAGTCACGACAGAACGAAATAACATCACTTACAATTCAAAGATTAACAAATAAAACAATATTGCATCAGGCGGCCATGATAAATGAAATTATAATTAGAGTTGAAAACATAATGGCAAAAAGAGAAATTGAATTTTGACGCCTCCGTAGAAAACCACATTTGAAAACAATATGACAAAAAGAGAAATTGCTCAAAAATTGCCATTATAGTGTGTGAGGAAGGGATAGTAAAGTGTTGTGTTGTTTTGTTCAAGCATCGGTCTATGTACATATGAATGCCATTTCAAAGGTAACACTTACCCACATACAACATGTCTGTAGATGGCTGCTTTAATAAACTATATAATTGAATGGATGACCTATGACTAGAAAAAAGGAGAAATTGCTCGTTTGGAGAAATTTCTTCTTTTGTTACTTTCTTTTCAAAAAGCCGTATGCTGCTAATGCGTATGCAGGGTTAGGAGCGTCCTCTTCGTTCTACCTGGCAACTCAAACCAACAACTGTGCAAATGAGTTCAAATGTTGATGTAGCGGTTGCAGGATAGTGTTACCAATAGACGGGTTATTACGGGAACGCCGTGATAGTAATGTAATAGTGATGGAAACTACGTTAAACACAATTTATAAACGTTGGTGCACAGACATCATACATATAAATCATTAAGTGTAACATTCGTAACAACTGAAGGAAAAGTATATTCATTCTCTATAAATAAGTGAAAAGAGTTCAAAAAGCAGGGCAAAATGAGAAATCGATAATTTTGATAATTTTCTTGTCATACTATTCCCAAAATTCGTCTGCTGCATATGCGTCTAAACATGCGGGTTTCGGAAACGATATGGACAACGCCTAAGCTTCAACCTGAATGAGCAAATGAACGAAAATGTGAAGTAGACAAATGAATAAACTACATCTAGTTCCATGAAAAAACCTGAATATATCACGACTCTATTGAAATATTGATCTTGAAGCTCAAGTTCCGGCGCTTCCTGGGAAAGTTACCAATACATCTGGTTCATTTATTCTGACAAAAGTGAGGCATCGTCTCAATAGTCTCATTATCCTGTGCACCAAGGGAGGAACGCCATTACTGATCATTTCAAAGTATGTTTATTATCGGACCCTCGACCTGCCGCGGGAAAGCTTCACCACTACACCACCGAGGCGGTCATGTGTAAATGAGCCGAAGGCACACACGTTACTTCACTGCCCGCTTACATGTTGTGTCGAACCAGATGTAACATCCGACACTAACATACTTCAAGTCAGTCCAACGTGAGTTACTACCATACCGATGTATGTGATCCCGTTTAGAAGATGCCATAAGAACCTAACACACCAAACACAACTCACTTGTCTTACAATTGATGTCACAAATTTTAAGGTTTAATATTTATTTCCCAAAATATATTCAATAACCAGTCCATATATAAGATTTGTTTTGCAAAGCAAATGCCTTAGCACAAAGCCGGCAGAGTCTAGTCGTAGAAAACTAAATGTGATATGTTGGAGCATGTATATATATACCTAAGAAACAAGAAACCTACCCTGGATGAAAACATCTCGGGGGAACCATTGTTATATATATTTGTTTAAAGAGTGTTCCAAAGATAATAAACAAATTGGGATAATTTTATCCTAGAGGGATAAGGGTTTAACACTAAAATCAAACTTCATAACGGCTATGACCAACTCTTGAGTTGAGCAACGAGGTGCGACGCCGGCGGTTAGAATTGACTAAAGTGTTGATTTCAGCTTGTGGAAAATTGTTCCATTCCTGAATGAGCGCTTGACGAAGTTGGTTGACGTTAGAAGGTATGTCACAAGGGATGACGCCTCACTCGGCTCTCTCGAATATCCCAGACAAGCCCGAGCTGGTTGAGATGATAACTCTTAGCGGGCCAGTCATCAATGAAATCAATATTATTTGTTAAAAAGGATATCTAGCTGTATGAAATGTGGCATTATAATGTTGAAAAATCAAGATGTTGGCGTTGTTATGGAACAGAGGGATGGCGTGACGAACAAGACGTTGATCATTTAAATAGCCATTTATGACGAGTAGTGGTAAACGGTAACCATGGGCAATTGCTAACGAAACCATCACAGAACCCACAACACAGAAGACGTTCAAGGATACAAGTCAGCATTTCTTCGTTTTGTGTGTTTTAAACATTTAACAATTTAAATTTAAACATTTACGAACCGCCATTTTTGTTCCCCAATATATTTCGACTCGAAATTAAATCGTCAATACAATGATGTGTGCTATTCTAATTGTGGATTACAAACTCCTGTATAATATTATTCCGGTGTTTACGCCTGGATGCGCTATTATTCCGGTGTTTACGACTGGATGCGCTATTATTCCGGTGTTTACGCCTGGATGCGTTTTCTTTATTACGATTAAGATGCACATGTTGACTTAACAGTATGTTCAGTAAAGCGAACACTCGTTGAAATACAACACATCGGAGAATGACAAAAATACTCAGAAGATCTACCTTTAAAACAACCATTTGATTGTTCATCCTAGCAGTTATTCAATCCAACCATGATTGTATTGGTCATGTGTCATTGATATAAACTAATAAAGATCGTCAACGATTATCAAGAGTAACACAAGCGTATGGCAAAATGTGTAGCAAGTCTTCAAAAACCGATGATACTGAATTACGCGCCACAATATTTCGTCAGAAACTACGTATGTATCAACAAAAAACAGGGCTATCACATAGACCGGATTGGTTTTTTTGTTTGTCTAGCAATTATTCACTGCATGTCATCTACAATCGATGTACCAAACACATCTTGTTTTGAAACTCATCAAACGTTGGATTGGGGCGATCTCTTATTATATGGAAATAGTTCCGTCCTTACCTGCAACGTTATGAGTGCAATATCACATTGCGTGCAATATAGACAGATTAGTGCATCATTCTTTTCCTAAAAACGCGCTATAACATGCATACGTCCATGACACGTTGTAATATGCAGACGTCCACGACGTGTTGTAACATGCAGACGTCCATGACGCGTTATAACACGAATACGTCCACGACGTGTTGTAACATGCAGACGTCCACGACGTGTTGTAACATGCAGACGTCCACGACGCGTTGTAACATGCATACGCCCATGACGCGTTGTAACACGCAGACTTTCATGACGCGTGATAACACGCATACGTCCATGACGCGGTGTAACACGCAGACGTTCCGGACGCGTTATAACACGCATACATCCATGACGCGTTGTAACACGCAGACGTCCACGACGCGTTATAACATGCATACGTCCACGACGCGTTATAACATGCATACGTCCACGACGCGTTATAACGCAAAAGTCCACGACGCGTTATAACACACAGCCGTCAATGACGCGTTGTAACATGCATACGTTCATGACGCGTAATAACACTCAAACGTCCACGACACGTTGTAACATGCATACATCCATGACGCGTTGTAACACGCAGACGTTCATGACGCTTTATAACACGCATACGTCCATGACGCGTTATAACACGCATACGTTCATGACGCTTTATAACACGCATACGTCCATGACGCGTTATAACACGCATACGTTCATGACGTGTTATAACACGCAGACTGCCACGACACGTTATAACATGGAGACGTCTACGACGCGTTGTAACACGCAGACGTCCGTGACACGTTATAACATGCATACGTCCACGACGCGTTATAACACGCAGACGCTACGACGCGTTGTAACACGAATACGTCCACGACGCGTTGTAACATGCAGACGTCCACGACGCGATAAAACATGGATACTTTCACGACGCGTTGTAACATACAGACGTCCACGACGCGTTATAACATGCATACGTCCACGACGCGTTATAACATACAGACGTCCACGATGCGATATAACATGCATACGTCCACGACGCGTTGTAACATGCATACGTCCACGACGCGTTATAACATGCAGACGTCCACGACGCGATATAATATACATACGTCCACGACGCGTTGTAACATGCAGACGTCCACGACGCGATATAACATACATACGTCCACGACGCGTTATAACATACATACGTCCACGACGCGTTATAACATACAGACGTCCACGACGCGATATAACATACATACGTCCACGACGCGTTGTAAAACACGCAGACGTCCACGACGCGTTGTAACACGCAGACGTCCACGATGCGTGTTAAACAATTCATGTACTTGCGAATTGAGCTTCACGTTATGGACCAATAACAGTACATATATAATCGTCGTATTGATAAAGTCTGATAACACAGATCAAAGCTAATACAAGCTATCTTTCTTACTTTACATAACAACTGTGTTTAACACAACTAACTCTTTGCGTACAAAGCGGAAGTTTCTTATATACCGTGAAAACCTAGTCAGTAACTATATCACGTTCATCGTAAACGGTCACTGGCAGCGACATTAACCTAAGTATCGCTATTTATTATTCACTTATTAATGAGAGTCGCATACATTTTCCTACGCTTTATCCGAATACAATACACACGAACAGTACTATTTGCAAATAAATCAAATTATATTAGTGACATAAGTAGATACATTAATGTAAGCGATCTGATTGTACGTCTTTGTTGTCAAAGGAAGCATCTTGGAAAGGTATGCGATTTATTTACAAACGTGTTAGATACGATCCGATAGCGCAGACAGCGTGTTAGATACGATCCGATAGCGCAGACAGCGTGTTATATACGATCCGATAGCGCAGACAGCGTGTTAGATACGATCCGATAGCGCAGACAGCGTGTTAGATACGATCTGATAGCGCAGACAGCGTGTTAGATACGATCCGATAGCGCAGACAGCGTATTAGATATGATCCGATAGCGCAGACAGCATGTTAGATACGATCCGATAGCGCATATAGCGTGTTAGATACGATCCGATAGCACAGACAGTGTGTTAGATACGATCCGATAGCGCAGACAGCGTATTAGATATGATCCGATAGCGCATATAGCGTGTTAGATACGATCCGATAGCGCAGACAGCGTGTTAGATACGATCCGATAGCGCATATAGCGTGTTAGATACGATCCGATAGCACAGACAGTGTGTTAGATACGATCC